>JACXSJ010002585.1:0-41323 GCA_014851325.1 Pentalonia nigronervosa | reverse complement strand
GTCCACCTAATAAAATCATTACAAGTGTCTGAAGCCTTAAACGACTATAATTAAATTGGATGTAAAAGTCAAAATTTTAATTTTATAATTCGAATATTTTATTTATTTGTTTATTAGATTTTGAGCCCGTTTTGAATATTATCTTCCGTTTTGTAAAATCTCAAAAGACATTGAAAATATCCAAATTTGTTCATTAAATGAAATACCCAATCATTATAATTTATGAAATATATGAATTATAGTAATAAAATAATTATAATAATAACATATAAAACCCAACATAATCAATATTGTATCATGATAATATTCATAAGTATTATGATTTATTTTCATAAATATATATGACATATTATATATTATATGCCACAAAGGTTATTTAGTTCATTTTATTTTGTATTATAATATTAATAGGTATTACTATTATTAATAATTTTTTATTATAGGTTTTTAATTATTACAGTTAACGGGAAAAAAAATATTGTACATTAAAAATAATATTTAATTAGGTACTTCAAATTTATTTTATATTTCTTAATAATTACATTATCTGATTATCTTATCGTTATTAAAACTATTGAAAAATAAAGTAGAATTCCACTATAATAATAGTTAAAATTGTAATTGTATGAAAGCAGTCAACAAAACAAAAATTATCACATACTAAAAATATATCTATCTGGACGACATACGATATTATTAAATTATTATTTGTAAACAGATAAGGTAAATTTAACATTTATTTTATTATTTCTAGTGGTTATAAATAAAAATTTCATTAAATATGAATTATGCATAAATCCAAATTTTGATTTACTCTAACTTGGTCAGTTTTGAAAATAGAAAAAAACTTTTTATACAAAAAACGCTTAACAAAAAAATCTATCCGAATATGTAAAAAAAAAATGGTGTTTCCATTTAAAAAACGTAAGTTTTATTGCGCATGCGCGTACCGAGAAAACTAAAAATTTGAATTTGGTATGAAAATACGTATTTGAGTACTCCCTATCACTTCTCGAAAACGCCATTTCAATACAAGGTCATGCACCTGAGATATTTATTGGTACCTTAAATCGTGATCATACTGTATAGAAATTTACAAGATATTTGGAGGCATACTTACCCAAAAATTAATAAAGTCATCAGTTAAATATAAAGCGCCAAAAAATAAAATAATAATGATAAAATAACTTTTCTTGTTACTCTTAGAATAAAGTTAATTTTAGCTCTAATTTAAAAGTCCCTAACTAACAATAATTTAAATGTCACTATATTAGTTAAAATATCTAGAAAATCAACCAGTTAATAAAACTAATTTTCTGCTCAAAAAAAAATTGCTTTGTTTGGATCCAATTAGTATACTATACTACTTACAAAAAATAATTTGAAACCCAACTAGTACAATTTTTTTAGGACCTAACTATTGTATTTAATTTAAATAATGTAATCACAATGAATGAAATATGGAAAGTTTTTATGTGTGTAAAATGGATATATTATTTTTACTGATTCACCCTATTATGATATTTTCAATTTTTTGACAATTAGTGTTGGATTCTCAAATTTGAATTCCCAATCGGGTCAATTACCCACATAGAAAAAAAATCATTGAGTCAGAACTATGATAGATTGATTTTGATTTACCTTGTATTATAAGCATAGAACAATATAGAAATGACACTTTCGGACAGCCATGGTCAAAAGTCCAAAATGCCACTTGGCAGAATTTTGAATTATTGTTCTGTTATAGTATGCTTTACATAAGCACATAGTTAAAACTTAAATTTCATATTTTCTTCTATTCTGTGGAACTATGTGCAGAGCTATCTAGTGTTTTGTTTAAACGTAAAGTTTTGATTACATGAAATGTAAACAAAGTATGATTATAAATTGTCTGATAACATAAATTCTGCGTCTGGATTTACGATTTACTATTTAGTACCAAATGGCAATTGCTATATAATTATATAGTGTATAAATAGTATATTATATAGTATATTGTATTGTAAAAACTATTTGATTTGATTGTAACTATTTACCTATTATAATTTATATTTTATAGTTTATTAAAATATTTTATAATTTTTAGTATGACTTTATAATTTATTATATTATTTTCTTTATATTATCTAATAAATGTTAATTAACATACTTCTATGCTATATTAGATTATGATTATTTAAAATATATTGCTCGTCATAAAGTTATTTATAACTTTATTTTGTCAAGTAAGAATAATAACGATTATATATCTGAATAGAAATTGGTTATTTAAATATATAAATTTAAATTTAGTAAATACTTAATTAGTACCTATTAGAAAAGTAAGTAAATTATATTTTATATTTATTAGTTCAAATTGACATAATTATGATTAATAATTAAATAATTCATTTTATTTTTAAATATTTTTAAAAAATAGTTATGGAGTTTACAAGATCAGTAATAAGTTCATATGAATCTTCAGACATGATAAGTAAGTAAACCATATTTTTTCACCATAATATTAATCAGTGGCTCTGAAGTCCTAAACATTTAATCGATCAAAATAATATTTAAAAAAACCTCAATATCTAAATATTGGCTCCAATGGTGTAACCAGTACCGGGAAAAGGGTATAATGGTTTTAGTTCCCTGCCATTGCATGAAAAAAAATATGAAGCGGCCTCATTTTAAATTTTCAAAATATGTTTTGCTAAGGCCCAACTTCAACATAGGGTTCAGTGTCACTGATATTAACCATAGATTAATGTTTTCTTTTATTTACTACTTGTTATTTTAGAGTACATATTTGGTTTATAACTTTTAATTTTATCTAGCCTTTATTTTTTAAAATAAGTATAGAAAGATGGATAATATTTTATAAAGCGGCTTATTAAAACACCAATAATTTAAGTGTTTTATAGCTTATAGGCACTAATTAATAAAATTATAATGCTCAAGAAAATTTCTTTTATAGGTATGATAAAATAATACAGATTTATCAATTGAATTGTTTAGTAATTATCTTGCACTTAAATTATTATATTACTAACTACGTCCACCAATATTACATTTATTTTACTTGAGATACTATAAAATACAATGATTTAAAAAAATATTCATAGTTAGTAGTTTCAACTTTATGTGTAGTTATTCCTTGATAATTGCCTATGGAGTATAGAGTACCTACTATAAAAATGTTCACATCACAGTCTGCCTTCAAACTAGTGATGATCACCAAAACCGGATCACTCCATATCTGGATTACTGATCCAGATTAGTCTGGATTGTAACAAAAGTAACAATCTGTTAATCTGGATTAAAATACCAAACCCGGATTATGGATATTATTTAAAACTATGAAATAAGTGACAAAATTAAAAAAAATACATTAATTGATTTGAAAAAAACTAATATAATAAACCATGAGTGTGGTAGACTTGGCTGTGGATCATTCATGTAAATATTGCTGTTTATTAATATAGAGTTACTTAAAAATTATAAAGAATTGATTATTCAATCAGTTTTATCTGGATTCTCGAATTCAGTTCAAAATCTGGATAAAACAGATTGATCTGAAATTCAGATAATATAAATGTAATGCATAATACGGATTTGTCAAAATAATACTCAGCATTATAGTCCAAACCGTTTACTATAAACTCAATCATATACTCAAAATTACTTCACAAAAATAATTAAGCAGTATATAATAATAAGCTGTTAAGCATTAAAAATGATAATTCTTTTATATTTAGTGTACGGTAATTATGCAGAAGAAGAATACCCAGAAGTAATTGATACTGGTCTGTATTCAGATCAAATAGATGGATTAAGATCTGAATATGAAGAAACCCAAACAATATTGACAGATAATTGCAGTCAATATGGAATTACAGCTACATGTTTTGATACATATGAAAATTTACTTTGGGTTGGGAATCAGCTAGTAAGTGTATGCCTTAAATAATTCATTTTAGATTTACCTAACAAAATGTTAATATAAAAAATGTATATTATACAGGGTTATGTCACTTCATATTATAGTGCAGACATGCAAAAGTATACAATGTTTAGAGTTCATTCAGATGAAGAGATTCGTTCTTTATTGACTACTGATTCTACTTTGTTAGTTCTTACACCCACTACATTGCGATGTCAGATGCGCAGAGGCATACCAATTTTTACTCACAGGTAATTTTTTTTTTTTTTTATTTCATATGGCATAGATATATTGGTGAAAAACAAAGCCAATTAAACATTAAATTAACAAAATATAAATAATTAACGAGAACTAAGGTAGATAGTGATATAAAAACAATTTACAATATACTAATAAGTTTAACAATAACAAAAATAATAACAGTTCATAATATATTTAAAGGCGAACGTGAGTCTTAGACAATCACTCCATTGCTTCATCATCGTCTTTGTGAAGTCCCTTAATTCCTCCCTTGTATCTAGTTTAAGGGCATTCCTCCACAATTTACCTTATGGTTTGTATTTGTTTGCAGTCAAAATGAGGAGAATTCTTTATTTTCCATTTGTTTAGAAGGCGGTTACAATTACCCTGCTTTGTACATGTTCTATTTAGATTGGTCTACATAGCTCTTGGATAATCAAACCCTAGGATTCTTTGAATAGGGTCACTTATCAGGTGTCTATATTTTATATTACTATCTTCCCAGCATTGCTTCTACATATCCTCCATTCTGTCAGAGTTATTTTCTATTAACCAGATTGGGTGCCTTGATCTTAATCTTTTAGTAAGTGTGTTATTTATGTCATTGTATACTGGGAGACTTACTGATCTATTGATTTTCTGTAACGTTTTAACAATTGCAAGATGTCTTCAAGTTGCTGGTAGGGCTATACTCAAAAGGACTGGAAGCCACTGTAGTTTGGTAGCCCAGATACAGCTTGTAATGGTTCGCATAGTATTATTCAGCTGAGTGTCAACCTTTTTTGCATGTACACTTCTTTTTCAAACTGAGGCTCAATACTCTGCAATGTTGTACTTCAAAGCTTGGGCTGATATACGAAGAATATTTGCTCGACGGTCTCGACTTGTTCCTACTAATTTACTAATAATATTATTTCTGGTTTTCAGTTTATTTTTTATATCATCAAGATGTTAGTTAAAAATTAATGATTTGTCCAGTTTGATCCTTAAGTAGTTTGGAGCATCGTCATTCATTAGTTTGGTACCCTGGACTATCAAGTTAAGTTTTTTGTTAGCATCTTTGTTGTTTAAGTGGAACACTATAGATGTGGTTTTATTAGGGTTAAAGGTGAGGAACCAGGATTTGTGTTTTTAAACTATTGCTAGGTCTTTGTTTAATATATCCTCCACCTTTTCAAATGATTCTGCTTGAACTGCTAACCTCATGTCATTGGTGTACATAAATTTACGTTACAAGGTATTTATGATATTCACCATGTAGACATTAAACAAGATAGGGGAGAATACTGAACTCCGAGTTAAACCATTTTGAAGGAATTTGTAATAAATAAATAAATTAATTAATTTGTTTTTAATTTTTTTTGTATTTGCTTTCTTTCCCATTTAGGTGAACATTAAATTTTCCATCTGACAATATGTTTTCAATTAGTTACAATGATGTTTTACATTTTAGAATTTTAGCTAATTTTAAAAGTAGACCTTGTTTCCAAACCATGTCATAGGCACAAGACAGGTCTTCAAAAACAGTTTTCTTTTCAATTTCCTTTGAAACCCATTTTCCACAAACATTGTCAGAGACAGTACTTGTTTGCTACAACTTCTTTCCTGTCTAAAGCCCGCCTGTTTTACTGGTAGGTGCTCATTGATTTGTGTTTGGATTCATGCTAGGAGTACTCTTTTAAATAACTTGTAGACAATCGATAGCAATGATATTGGTCTGTAGCTATTTGGGTCGTTAATCAAGCTTACCCAGTTTTAATATTGCAATTTGAAGCTAAAGAGTTTCCCGTCATTGTTTTGGTAATGTATTGTTATTTTTTACTGATAAAAAGAGTCTTGCTAGCCAAATTTCTCTTTAATGCCCATATGTTTGAGGAATTCCAGTAACATGCCATCTATGTTTGCGGTTTTGCTGTTTTTTAGAAGCTTTAGGGCGGTCTCCACTTCCTCCATGCCAAAGTCATTCATATTTTTGGATTTTTTATACATATTTTGAGTTCTTCCTTGTAATCGACTTTCACATTCATCTTCTCGGATTTCTTAGGTTTTATATTTGTGGTCTTGTGAAGTATGGTTGAGATAGAGTTTGGTGAGTCTTTGCGTGCTTTCCATGAGGTTTGAGCTGTCCTCAATTTCCTTAGGAGAGACCAACTTTCCCTACTCAAGTGAATGAAGCCCATCTCATTCATAGACATAGTCTGTATCCATCTGTTCCTTTATTCCTCATCAAGTAAATTGATTTTGTTTCCATCTCTTTCATATTCTTTTAGTAATTCTTTAGTTCAGCATGGAGTATAATTTTATGTCTATGACCTCTGGGTATCGATTTCTTTGCAGCTGTCTTTTAAGGTTGATAAATCTGTTGTAGTTTTTTGGTATAGGTTCAATTCGGTTGATATTATCATCAACATATTTTGTATATTCTGGCCAGGCTGCTTTACACAGGTTCCAACGAGGCATAAAAGGTTTTTCTATGATTGGGATACAAGAACAATGGTCACGATGGTTGGAATGTGCTGACTTCTTAGGAAAGAGTTTTTAATATCTTTATATACGCTTAGAGATAGGCCATTGAGTCCTCCAACACAAAACATAGACTGGTAATGTTGTCATACCCTATTTACCAGATTTAAAAGTGCCTCCTTGCTTGGTATCGTAAATCAGTTTAAGGTGGTTAATTGCTGCTCAGTCCGAAAGTGTTTCATTTTCTTCATTATCGACGGAGTATCCTCACTCAGTATTCTAGGAGATGAAATCTCCGATATATATTATTGGATGTTGACTGGCAAAATGGAAGCAGTCCACTTGCTTGTGGGGGTTTGTAAATGTTAAAGATGGTTAGGTTGCCAATGCAAATACCAACTGTATGTTTGTTACCAACTACTTGTTCAATGTCTGGGAACAACTTGTTTTGACTTCATATATTGCCAAGCCATGTTTATTATAGTCAATGTGATGCACCAAGTCGAAACCATTTATTTTTAGACGGTTTGTTTTTCCATCAGGTATGTGGGTTTCTTGTAGCATCAATACATCCATTTCAGCAAATTTTTTTCTCAAAATGTCAGCTTTAGATCGAGCCAGATTTTCCATATTAATCTAAACTATCTTGAAATTGTTTCTACAGTTCTAGTGCCTTCAGTTTCATAACATGACTGATCGTTATATATTTTTTTGTGGTTTTTGGATTTTATGTGAATTTTTTGTTTTTGTTTTTCCATTTTGTTACGTATTGTCCACGTTTGTCAGTTGGGTAGCTCTGAGAAGGGCTATTTTCATCAATAAGGTCGAGAGGTCTTTCAATGTTCGGCCACCTGATTTGTGCTGTTTGGCTTCGTGTTGACATACTTGCAATATCTTAAGGCATAGGCATTCAAATTTTCAGGTATTAACAACACTACTAAACAGGGGGGACCTAACCTAACCACGAGCAGGTACAGCACACTTTCCTTCCTCACAGGTAATACAATTGTAATTTAAAACTAATATTTATCTTATGAGATTCTTACTCTAGTTAAAAAAAAATGCCACCATAAAAATATAATTAATACTTAATTGAGGATTAATTATATTTGAAAGTAATTCATAATATATAATAGTAAAACCTCTCATTAACTCAAACTAATTGAGGCTCTAGGTTGTTCAAATTAATAAAAGTCTGGTTTAACAAAATAACCTATGAAATGAGCCAGAGTAAAATATTTAAGCACTGTTCAGTAAAATAAATAGTATTATAGATTTAAAAAATAAAACAAAACTAGTTATTTCGATTTTTTTTCCAATAATACTAATAATATGAATTATTAAATGGCTGCCTACTTTTAAAACCTAGATTAATTACAATATTTTTTTGTTTTCAAAAAATTATTCTTTTTTTTCATTTTTTAAAATTAATACATAATTTTAAAATAATCGTTCGCTGTGTCTAACACCCTACCAGAGTTGGTAATATAATGTACACCTGACTATGGTCAGTAAGATAAACTAAACTCTTCTTAAATAATTCTAAATGAACGCATTTTAATTTCACATTCTAAGTGGAGCAATAATTTGTATTATTTTATAATGAATTTTTAATTCAATTTTTTTTTTTTATGTGTACACACGATAAGTAGTCAAAATAATTCTTTAATTACAACTTCAGTATCTTTTTTCGTAGGAAAGTGCAAGTACTTTTAAGAGATCAAAATTGAAAATTCCCAGTAGTTTTCAAAAGTATTGGAAAAAATAAAAAAATTAAATAAAATGAGAATTTTTATAATCAGTTTTCAACAAAATCAATTTTATATTTTGGTGTAACTCAAAAAAAAAAAAAAAAAATAACTGTAGATACATGAAATTTTTACTGAGTATTTATACTAGCATTTCTTGTTCATAAAATTGTTGAGCTATTTATAAGCATAGAACATTTTAAAATTTTATTAGGTTTTTTAAAATTATTGCCGATATGGGTTCCTTAAAAATTGTTATCAGTTGTAATTTTAAAAAAAAAGTTAAGTGTCTGTAGTTAGAATTTTGGCAAAATTCATTAAAATTACAATAATTTCCAAATTATTTTGAGTTAAAAATTCATGAAAATTTTTCTTGTTATATTTTAAGGTTTTAAAATTAATAAAAGATTTTTCATTAATTTGTCTATCTTTTACAACAAAAAAAGTTTATTAAAAAGTAAAATTATTTTATTATGAGTGTTCTAAGTTCAAATTTTTTTGACATTAGATATTCACCTTTAAGCTAAGGATTTCTCATTAAACAATTTTCTTGTGAACTCTTTTATTGAAAAGCAAAACTAGAAAACTGAAAAGTGCATAACTTACTGTAAAAACAGATAACTGAAAAGTTTATGTTTAAAAGGTAGGTTTAAATGACGTAAACATTTTTAAGTATAAATTGAAAGTATATAAAATACCCCTAACATTCAAATAAAGGCACTTTTTATTCGTTTATGGTCTGGTATTTTGATTTCTTAATGACTATGATTGGACGTATTTATCTTATCAATCATGGTCGGGTGTCTACACACAGCGATTATTGTTTGATTTTTATTTGTAACATAATAAGTCATTGGCTTAGAGCAAAAACTCATGACAAAATTTAGATTTTTTTTATTATGCCATCTTGTTTATAAACTTAAAGTTGATAATTTGTGTAGAGACATTAAACATTAAATTATTAGTTAAAACTTGTATTTTTTAGCTTTTTAAAAATTTACTAACTGTGTTAAATACAATTTTTAAGAGTAAAAATGCATTTACCAAATATTATTGATATTTTGCCGTTAGTGAGTTTTTTTTTTAAGCCAACAAAATCATATATGAACATCGAATAATTGAAAAATATAAATCTATGTATTTATATAAAATCATATTATTTCAGTACGGAATATTTAAGTGAAATGCAGTGTATAATTCAGTTAGGACGTTCTCAAGATACTATATTAATGGGTGGTCATCAAGAAAAGTTGATTGAGTTTAACCTAAATTTGTGTAAAGAAATAAATATTATAAATGCTGGAGAAAATGGGTGTGCTATATTAAGGCAGAATGCTAATAGAACTGTATGTTGTGGTGATCCTACTGGAGTAATTAAACTTCGAGATCCGAGAAATATTTCAAAAATTATTTATACTGTAGAGGCACACACAGGCAGTTTATCCGATTTTGATGTTCACGATAATTTGTTAGTTAGCTGTGGATTTAACAATACGTAAGAGAAAGAAAACGTTTTTTTTCTTTAATTTTGACAGTAATTACTAATTATATTTATGAAACTAGACATGGATCCATGGAATTAGATCAATTTTTAGTTGTACATGATTTAAGAATGATGAGATCCGTTTCATCTATTCCAATGATTATTGAACCATTTTTATTGAGATTCATGACTTCATACTCATCACGCATTGCAGTAGTGTCAACGATAGGACAATGCCAACTTGTGGATACTGTTGCTTTGACAGAACAAGATATGAATATCTACCAAGTATAATAAAGCTTAAGTTTCAGTTAAAATATTGTTTATATAGTAAATACTAATAATGTTTATTTTAATTTAGATGAGGGGCGCTGAAGAAGGAGCAATGGCCCTTTCTATGGATGTATCTCCTTCAAGTCAAGCAATTATAATTGGGGATAATGTGAGCACATTACATTTATTTATGACAGCATCCACTCAGTTTAATACTTTGGCAAGAGATACAATATTTGCACAACCAATGGATCCACTTCCTTGTGGTCCTATTAATGTGACAGATGAGTTAGCTGATTATTCTAATATTCCATTACCTCATTGTGACGGACCTTTAGCATCAGAGTTACCCGAGAAATTTCTTACTAAAATTTACAGGTAAAATTTTGAATCTCAATTTAATTAAATTTATATCCATGATAATAAATGCGATTAATATAATAATTAATACAATTATATCAAGTCAAATTATATGCTTAATTTAAAAAAAAGAAAACTGAAAAAAGTTGAAAATTATAGAAGAATAACACTACTGGACATTGGGAATAAAATACTATCATTAATCATTCTGAAAAGATTACAAATATATGCAAATGATAGTAGGGAATTACCAAAGTGGATTCAGGAAAAGAAATCAACTATTAATTACATATATGTCATAAGGCAAATTATGGAAAAATAGTATGAACGCATAAAACATTTACACACGATATTAGTGAAATATAAACAAGCATATAGTAGCTTAAATAGGAAGATACTATGGAAATATCTTAAAAGATTGACATATCAACAAAACTAGTTAAATGATACGACTTGTAATTCTAAGACCAGTAACTATGTCAAGGTTATGAACAATTATCATCAACCTTTATGATAAACAGTGAACTAAGATACATTATTGTTAATTTATTTCAATATGGAGCTAAAGAATATAATAAGAAACACCCCACAATTTAAAACATTAAACAATGACGGACACATTTTGCTTGTCTAAAAATAATGATGTTACCTAAGCCTTAATAAATATATCATTAATTGTTTATAAAATAATTATAAGATAAAAAATAATTAATTGATAAATATTATTTTTATAGAACTAAAATATTAAACTATTCTATGAAATAGAGTCATTTACATGTTAGGTAATACAAATGTTTTCATTATACATGTTTAAGACAAATATTTACTCTTATTCATTAATAAAAAAAAAAAAAAAATACTTATACTTATACTAATGATGGTACTTATAGGAAAACACCATCAATAGATATGAATATTTTATCTACAATGCAAATGAAAGGAACTGTTGGTTATGCTCCAAACCCAAATAATCGGAAACGAAATCAAGTAATTAGTCATATTACGTATAATTATTATGTTATTTTGTGAATTAAAATTGTATTAATATTAATGATGATATACAATGGTTACACACAAATAATCAGTATAAAAAATATTATATATATATAGTCTAAAAATACCACAAGGATTATTTACTTTACACTAAATCTCAAATTCATAACAATCCAAGTAATTTTTAGAAATTTATACGTAAGAGAAGTTCTAGCTCAGGATTACCAAATTTCATGTACCTAGACAATCAGCATTGCTCAGGAAGAGAGTAAATAGCTAACATGTTCTCAACGTTTCTTCCATCTACAAACCACCTTGCTTTACCCAATAATTTGTTTTTTTATAACCTGTTTCCCAGTAACTCTTACTTCTCAGATCCAAATATCGAATTTAATTTAGATAAACTCCATCTCTACAAGTACTGGGTCTGATGATCTTCTAGGTTCTTTCTTAGCAAAAATTCGTAATTTCCCTCCCACTATGGATAATATTCAGGCATTCATTAGGTCACAGCATTTTTCAAAAATATTTGGAAATTGTCATTGTCACTCTTAGTCACAAAACCGAAGATAAAGATAACATCCGAAACTACAGGCCTATCTCCGTTTTAAGTCATCTAGTAAAACTTCTTGAATATCTAGTTGTCCATAGTATTTAATTTCTTGTTAACTCAATTCTTATCTACGATCAATATGACTTTCAGCCAAATAAATCCTTCATTCTCAAGACTATATTATTTTCACAAACATCTCCAAAGCTTTTGACCAGGTGAATTATGCTATTCTTATTGATGTTCTATATAAATCAGACTTCAGTGAACCGCTACTATCTTGGTTCAAATCCTACTTAGCCATGGGAAAGCAATGGGTTGAAATTTTGGATTGTTGCTCAGAAATTATGAATGTAAGTTTGGATGTTTCGCAAGGTGGCCACTGTAACCACCTTTCTCCTATTCTATTTGCTAATTTTATTAACGGTTTGAATACAGCTTTTAAGCATTGCTACTTCTTGCCGATGACGTTAAATTAATTTTCAAGTACAAACTCAACATCTTATCTTTATGGTTGATTAATCATGGACTATCCCTTAACTTCAATAAATGCCATGTAATGTATTTTATGAGACTCCAGTCTACCATCCTTTTTTATTACTCTTTAAACAACATCTCTCTAACAAGAGTATTCGTTAAGAAAGATTTGGATATCCTTTAATTTCTAATTTAGATTACCATTCTCACATCGAATATGTCACCTATAAGTCCCTAAAAACACTATGTTTTATTAAACATTTCTCTTTGAATTTCAAACTACCTTATTCTCTACAAAGTCTTTATTGCGCGTTTGTAAGATTGATAATTGAATATGGCTCAACTCTTTGGGATCCTTATACATCCTCTGATTCTTTCCAACTTGAGCAAGTTCTGCATAAGTTCCTTAATCTCGCTTCCTTTTGTCTTAAGATAGAGCATCAACCATACGACTATTCCACTATCTTATACCACTTAAAACTCTGTAGTTTTTCCGGCAGAAGAGTTTTAGCAAACTTTAACCTTCTCATTAAACTTGTAAAATAGCTCCATTAATGCACTTGAGCTTCTTATAGAGGTGAATTTTAGAATTCCGAGCAGATCCTCCAGGCTATCTACTCCTTATTATCATGTCTCACAACATAACATAAATTATGGTCGTAATGCAGCCTATCCACCAAATGATGCAACTAGCAAACAAAACTTCTCTAGCCTTTAAAGCCTTTATAAATGTAATAATACTTAAATGTAATTTTTAATGTATATTTGTTATATTGTTCCAATATCTTTTCAAAACTGTACCTTGAACATTAGCCTATAATGTAATGTAAAATAAAATAATTAGATATTTTAGATAAAGTTAAAACTAACAGAGTTCAAACAACCATTAATGTAACTTTAATTTAGTTTACAATTTACCATTTCATACTTAAAAATAAAAATGTTTGTTTGTTTTCCGATTTTAGGTTGCATATTTCAACACTGTATCTGAATCACAAAATAATATTAATCATAACCAGTCAAATGATGAAGAATGTGAATCCCAAACATTTGTAGCAATACCTAGAAGATATAGAAAAATTGATTTGAAATTTAAAAATGAAGATTTTGACCATGAACAATATAATAAAACTGGATTCAGTGGTTTAGAATCAAATGTTCCAAACTCCTACTGCAATCCAATGCTTCAGGTAATCTATTATTTATTATTAAAATGTATAATATTTTATTTTTTGGATATTTATATATATTATATATGACGGAATTTTAAGTTTTTTATGTTAACACCTTGACTGTTATAATATGACTGCCAGTTTCCACACAGTATCAGATATAAAAGTATTTTTAGAGATGCCGATGGTCACACCTTGTTATTATAGACATACCAAATGATCACTGGTTGTCATAAACACATTTATTGTCAATGGAATATTTGAATGGTGTTGGACTATAATGTGTTTTACAACAATATCCCTCAATAGTAACACACAGATTGGCGGTTTTTCTTTATGGTTTCCAAAAATAGCACATAAATATGACGGAAAATTTAAGATTAAATACCTATTTTTATAGTTTAATGCTGGATACAATACACAATACATATTAGGTAGTAAAGGAGAATATTTTGCATCAAATGATATATTAGTTGCTTTAAACAGGCTATAAATTTATAAATATTTATTACTATACAATAAGTAAAAATAATTATGAAAAACATAGCTTTATAGGAAAATAAATTAATGCTTGTCTGTCATCTATTATACTTATATTATACTAATAAAATAGTAAACATTAATTTGTACCCGTCAGTTTTTAGAGATGGCAAACAATTGCCACTCATAGTATATTATAATTAGTATGTGGCTTTATGTTAAGATTTTTATAATTATTACTTATTTTATAACTGTTCAAGATTAAAATGGTTTAATATTTTTTCTATAGGTTTTATATTTTTTGGAACCATTGCGGAAAATTTTAATGTCACATATATGTCAGGAAGAATTTTGTTTAAGTTGTGAATTATCGTTTTTATTTTATATGATGAGTAAATCTAAAGGGATACCATGTCATTCTGGAAATTTTTTAAGAGCTCTTCGTAATGCTCATGATGCAACAGCTCTAGGACTTATACTGCCTGAACATAACAATGCTGAAATGAAAAATAAAATCAATATCAGCATTTTAATTCAAGTAAGTTCAATTAAGTTATGAATTATAGTTAGATATTTTTAAATATTAATAAACATATTTAATACTCAAAAATATGTATAGTTTTCTCGTATTGTATACTTTTAATATTTACTAATTAGGTATAATATTTTCTATTTTTAGTTTTTAGTTGACTTGATTACAAAATAATATTATCTAATATTATTCAATGTTTTTATTAAATTATTCAGAAACTAATTTACTGAAATCATTATTGTGTACCTGAAAAAAATATAAATGTGTGTGTTAGTCATATTTTAATTCTTAGTCAAAATCCAAGTTCTGTTAAGTAAAACTAAAAATAAATAATTAATGTATAAAACAAGTCACTAATCTAATACTATTTTCAAGTAAAACATTTAAATTAAAGTTTTATTAGGATTTTAAAAATGTTATAATTGATTACTAAAACTGCATATTTTGAAAATGACTGCAATTAAATATTGTTTTTTTTTATTTGACCATTTTTACTAGAACTGGAATCGATTTATTTTGCATCAAATTCATTTGGAACTTCTGAGATCAAAAAAAGGTTTAACTGATGAGCAAGGAAAATTTATTTTCAAAGATACAGATTTTCCAAGTATTGGACATCAACAAGTTCGGAAAAAAATTAAAAATAAAGAAGATTATAATGAAACTGAAATAACTAAATTATTTGGTTGTAAACAACTTCACATTAATAAATGTTTAAAATGTAATCATGAGTTCAGCAAGCAATCTAATTTAATGGTCTGCAATTTGGTTTATCCAGAATCCAATGATGGTATAATTTTAAAACAAGCTTATGAACCTGTTTATTTTAAGTATTTGTTTATTTATATTGTAGAAAAATCTAAATCATTTTGTGATTTACTTCAACAAAGCATTTGTCCAAAACAAACTACTACAACTTGGTGTGAACGTTGTGAGAGTTTCCAGCAGACATTACAGAATAGAATATTAAAATCATTACCTGCTATATTAACTGTAAATTGTGCTATTGAAAGTAAACAGGCGAGTTTTAAATCAACTATTTTATAATTAATAAATAATTAATACATTTTTCTTATTTAACATTTCATAAATTTAAAGTTATTAGATATAAGAGCAGCATAAACATTTAAAACCTTGTACTAGGAGGGTAATTAATCTGATTTTATTTTAAATATATTTCTTAAATTTTTTGATTACACTATTAAGTACTTACAAGAAATCTTGTTTTAAATTTTTAATCCTTAGCTATAAAAATTAAACATTTTATACATTTTTAAATACAAAATAATTTGCAAATGTTTGATATTTTAATGAATTTAGCCAACATTTCAACTTTAAATGCTTATAAAAAAAAAAAAAAACCTGTGCCTATGTATCTTAAATATTTTAATACTTATTTTATAACAACTTATAAGGAACCATTAAATTATATTTTCAAGTTTTTTGACCCAATAAAAAGTATTTTATCAACATTTAAAGAAAAGAACTAAATTTTTTTAAAAATGTTAAATATCTATAAATAGCTAGAAACAAGTAAAAATATTTTTAAATGTTATGATGTGTAGAAAATATCAATATTTTCAATGTTCAGTGAAAATGTCAAGTGTCTAGCGGTTATTCGTTTTTAAATTATATGAGTAATTATTAATTTATGGGTAAATTATCAATTTTAAACGCTCATAAAAAATTAGATTGACTTTGCTAAACTTTTTTTTTTGTGAAAGGTAGAGAAACTCATGTGAAATCTTGTATTAAGTTTTCAAATTTTAGATAAAAAAAGAAATATCTGTATGAATTTCTAACTAAAAATAATTAGAAATTTTTTTCAAAAAAATTTTGTGAATTTACACTCATTTTTTTTTAATTTTCACTAACAAAAAGTGACGAGAAACCTTGTATTAAATTTTCAAGTTTTTTACACAACAAAAAATATTTTATTGATAATAAAAAATACTGAATATTCCTTATGCCTATAAATAGCTCAAAAAAAGTCAAAATATATTGAAAACTTTATGGTGTATAAAAAATGCTAATATAAACATTCAGTGAAAATTTCATGTATTCATGTACCTATGATCATTATTTATTTTATTCAACCAAAATTCAAAATCAATTTTGTATAAATTTGCTTTACAAAATAATTCTCATTTTTCTTGATTCCTTTAAAAAATACTAGGAATTTTTTACTTTTGACCCTCGAAGTACTAACTAGTTTCACTTTTCTATCAGAAAAGATGCTAATGAAGAAAGTCGGAACACTTTTACTGCACTAAAACTTGATAAGAGATGCAAAAAAAAATAAATAAATAAACAATAACACTACATTGTAAAATCAATACATTCTTCGCTCCGCTAAAATGTCCTTATTAAGCTTGTGTTGAATTAATGTTTAATAGTAAATTTATTAATAAATTAATATATATACATTCTAAATACGTAATATTATAATGTTGAACAGAACAAAGATTTTTGGCAACAGCAAATGGACATTTTGATAAAACAAGCTGTCACTAAATCGGGTGATCAAAAAACAGCACCAAGTACACCAACATCATTTAATAAACCTTGTCGGTATGGAAGCAATTGTACTAGACATAGTTGTCGATTTATGCATCCCGGACAAGTGCCCACAGGTACTAAAAATTATAATGTTATAGTGTTATATTTCATTTTATAAATTAATCAACATATTTTTTTATATTATATTTTATTTAAAATATTTTCAATCATATGATTAACACGATGAAAGAGGCTATTTATTAATAGCAATTTAGACTTGATTTATAAAATATATAATATATGTTATGAAAATGTTTAATTAATATTAATGATAATTGTTTTTTTTTTTTTATGTAACTGAATTTGAATTTTTAAAATAGTTTTATCTATAACTTAGTGTGAAGAGTGATAAATCCATTGATTTGGGACTCGAGATCATTTATAAAGGATGATAGCTATTTTGATGTATTTTTGGGATGCCATTATATTGTAGAGTTTATCTTAGTATGTAGATTTATTATTTAGTTACAGTAATTTGAGAATGTGAGAGATGAGAGATTTGTGGTGAGTTCTGTAGTTTTTGAAGTGACCATAATATTTTGATTTATTTTTAAAGATGCGTTCAGACCACAATACATTTATGTTACCCCTTATGAAGGGATATCAGAAACATTGTCAGCAACAAAATAAACAAATAAATAGACAAACAAACAAATATATACATTGTAGTTTTGTTGAAGAAATTGGGTTTTCTAAAATTGAATATTTTTGAACACTAGATATCCTTTGTAATAAGGATGGGTGATTTCCTAAGTAAAGTGTGATTATGCTTAATCGACATATAAAACCAATTTTTTGCTTTAGTTCCAGAAACAAATAATTCCATGAGCTTGTCTCAGTTATATTATACACACTCATGGTTGCCATTGAGTATCAAAGCCGAACTTGAGACCGATGGAGAATTAAAATTATTGAAATGTGATGATGAAGAAGTAGACTGTGAATCTTTCAATATATATGATTTATATGCTGTTGTATGCTATATACACGAAGATCGTAAAAATCTTGTATCTATAGTGAATGTGAGCAAAGCTTATCATGAACATATATCAGCTAGTAACCCATCACCTCAATGGTACATATTCAATGACATTAGTGTATCACCAGTCATAGGACAAGAAGCTGTTTGGTTTAGTTTGGATTGGAAAATTCCTTGTATATTATACTGGGTGTCCAGAAATAATGGAATCACTGTTGATATTGAAAGTAATGCTAATAGCGGCCCAGTTATTACAGCTAAAGTGTTCACTGAAAGTGTTTATTTGAATTCTTCATCAAATAGTAATGATATTATCTTAGATGAAGAAATTCCTAAATCAGGTACAACTATTAGAAATATCAAAAAAAAAAAATTATTATTTAATAAATCATTTTTTAGGTGAACTAGTAGCTATTGATGCAGAATTTGTTACTCTTAATCAAGAAGAATCTGAATTAAGAAGTGATGGTCGATTGGCTACAATAAAACCTGTGCAAATGGCCGTGGCAAGAATATCATGTATCCGAGGGTAAATCATTAACTTTAACTGTCAACTTTAAAATAATATTTTATTTTTTTATTTTCAACACTTGAATGTTAACAGTGAAGGTCCAAATGAAGGCAAACCTTTTATAGATGATTATATTTCAACTCAAGAGCAAGTTGTTGATTACCTTACAAAATTTTCTGGTATCAATCCTGGTGATTTAGACATTAGTAAAAGTTCTAAAAATCTTACCACTCTCAAGTCCACGTATATGAAATTGCGATATTTGGTAGACAATGGAATTAAGTTTATTGGTCATGGTCTATATAATGATTTTAGGTTAGACATTTTTTTTGTGTACTAAATGATTTAACAAAGATGATTAAAAACTATAAAATATAAATTTAACTATCTCAGTTGGTACTTAATTTTCATTTATTAATAAATGCAAATAACTTCTCAAAATTATATTTCTTTAATTTTCATAATATAAATACTTAAATTAATTAAGTTTTTATTACATACATAAATAATTATGTACATACTAATGTTTGTAGAATGATCAACTTAATGGTACCATCCGAACAAATAATTGATACTGTCTCCTTATTTCGACTTCCACATCAACGGAATGTATCATTGCGATTTTTGGCCTGGCACTTTTTAGGCAATAAAATTCAATCTCTTACTCATGATTCTGTAGAAGATGCCCGGGCTGCGTTACAGTTATATCAATGTTACAAAACACTTGAAAAAAATGGAACGTTGCAAGCAAAACTAGAAGAGCTTTACAAATGTGGAAAAGAGATGCTCTGGGCAGTGCCTGGTGACTAGAACAAATGTGTGATATTTAAATAATATTATATTTTTTTAATTAAATCATTTTTTATAAAAATAAATATATATAAATTTAATATACATATGAGAATTTAAGTTATTTATTCTTAGTAGATCATTTATAAAATGACATAGGAATATCATATTATTGGTTTGGAAATTGATGCCTTTTAGATTTTAAGCTTTAATAAAATTGATTGAATTTTCATTCCAAAAATATGAAGTGAAGACATGAGTCAATTTGTTAAAGGCTATCAAGTTTTTTTCCAATATATCTCATTCAATAGGCTAAATAATATTTTATACTATATATTCTTTCTTTGATTGAAAGAATTTTAAATATAAAATCATAAATCAAAATTAAAAAATATATTATTTTTAATATTAGTAATTTATATTTTACCTTGTAATGACACTAGGTTTCACTAGGATAACACATGTCAACACATCAACAAATATTATTTTTATACTGTAATAAGTAATTAATATTCAAAAATATTATATATTACATTTTATATTTAATAAATAATAAGTATACAAAATCCAGACATATATTTTCAGATTTTCATGTATAGCGAGGCCCTGATGTTACGATTAATAATCATTCCATTTTGGTAGCTTTGATAAGGTAATATACATCAAAAGTATTTTAATAAAACATTAAAATACTGTACAGAAAAGAGATATCTACCCATTAGTCATTATAATTATGACATTTGGTCAAACTATATTTAATATTTCTTTAATTAAGGCCAGAATTTACAATCATACATCTAAAATAGTGATACATAAGGACAAAATTAATTAATTTGTTTGAAACAAATTGGTAACCTATATTGTATTAAATAAATAAAACTATTAACACCATATTTAATAATTAAGTATATTTTATTATTTATTTATATTTTTAGAATACATTGTTGTAATTTAATATATACAAAATAAGAAATATAGTAGATTTATTTGTTATTATGATTATTTAAATTGTTTATTAAATTAAAACACAATTTATATGTATATAAATATGCATATACCATAACAAGCAATAATGTAAAATGTAATATTTAATAATTTTAATATTTGAAATAATATTTTCATTCATGCAGCAAATAGACAAATTAATAAATTTAAAAACAATGGAGACGGGTTTGTTTACAATCAATCAGAAAATAAAACTCAAATTTATACTGATAATATCATGTTAAACTTAGTAAAATTATTTTTAAATATAATTATAGTTATCTATTCATAAAATCATTAATAACATTTTCATTATTAATTACTATAATTATTGAATCCAAAATAATTATTTTATAATATATTAACTAAACATATACTTAAACAATAAAATTTATTTTTCACTGCAAATTTTGCTTAACAAGTTGATCTCCTTTAATAAAACACATTTTGTTCGGATTTTTTGGACAGTAACGCCTTGTGTGTGCATTCTCTCCAGTTGCATAACAAAACGGGCATTGATACCTTTAAATAAAAAAGTATGTGATTGAAATTAAATGAAATATTACATGTTTTAATACAAAAATATTAATTTCCTAATGGATCTACTGGATGGCCTTTACTACCCTTTCTCCTCCAAAAAACTAAAAAAAATAATTAGGTTATAAGGAGCAACAAAGAAAAAAAAAGGTTAGTAAGTGGGTACCGTTCTGCTGTACAGTGGGTGTCGAGTGGGGTCACTGTAATGGATGTGTTAAATTTGAATTCAATGATATAAAATTATTGAATAGAAAAAACAATTCTTAGTGAAGACGGTTTGTCAGCCTACATGACTAAGTATATTTTATGATAATATTGCTATTAAAGTAATTATTTTTAATATTAAGAATACAGTAAGTTGAATAATTTTTGATGACATTGCATTTGAAAATTTAATTGAGTTTATAAAATATAATAATATACTTTAAATGTTTCAAGCATCCACGAAAAATATTTTTAAATTATCGCTAACATTGTTATTTTTTTGTTTAAATATCTAATTTCATCAAAATTTGAAGTTTAAATGCTTATAAAAATAAAAAAAAACTGTATGTATTTTTAATATTTTTAATCTGCTTTATAACAAATTATTGAGAAATCTTGTATAAAATTTTCAAAAATTTTGACCTGACAAAAATGTTTTAATCTATATTAATAGAAAAAAATAAATTTTTAAAAAAACCAAAAATTTCTTAGGTCTACAATTAGTTTAAAAATTATCAAAATATTTTTTTTAATATTTTGATTTATAGAAAATGATAATCTAAATATTTAGTGAAAATTTCAAATGTCATGCCTAGATACAAAGTACCAACTAGATTCACTTTCTTACCAGAAAAAATGCTGTTGAAGAAATTCAAAGCACATTTATTGTCCTATAACATGGTGACAGATACAAAAAAAAAAAAACATCATTGTAAAATCAATACATTCTTCACTCTGCTCAGAATCAAAAAAAATGAGGGAAGGAATATTACCCACTCTTAGCAATGGAAAGAAAACAAAACACTCATCTAATTTGTTGAACGTTAATTTTTTTTTAAGCACTATATAATTAATAATTTAAAGGTACACTTAAAGTTTTGTTCATTATAATATTATGTATACTGGATAGTACTAACTTGATATATTATTACAAATTTTACAATTGTAATAAACTTCAAAGGACTGTTTTATAATATTGACGTGTAGATTTATTATCGGTAAAGGGGTAGATATATAGTTTCACCAGTTCCTTCCCATCACAAGGCACAACGGGTTTGAGGTAAAAAATAATAATATATTTATTATCAATCGCGTTTATGAGGCCTCACCCCCCCCCCCCACACTCACACGCGCGCGCGCGCGTACAAACACCACCAAAGAAAAGTTACTCCAAGTTGCACACTTGCACGCGCCAGTACGCCACTGACCACTAAACCTACCGTTGCAGTATCGGGCATCTGACTCGGCCGACGGGGTCCTTGAGGAAGTGCGACTTGTAGAACTCTGCCGTCTCGCCGTTGCTCTTGCAGAACGCGCACTCCCGCAAGCATCCCATCTCGGACTTGGGCCTGGGCGACCTGGACGACATCGGAGGATGGCGTAAGCGATGGTGGCCACCGCCGTTGTTCTCCTGCTGCATGCGGTTCATGCGCAACAGAAACTCGGCCAGCGTATAGTAGGTGGGCGAGACGGGCGGAGAGCAGCCGCCGAACGCCGGGAGTGCAGACGTCGCCGGGCCCGCGTCCTGGCCGTGATACGGCGGCTGGCCGTACGGCGGGCTCGTCGGGGCGCCATAATTTCTCAGATAATGCAACGCCGACTCGACGCTGGCCGTGTGCTGGCAGACAGCCGTCGCGTTCCCGTCTTCCGCGGACGTGGCGGTCAAGCACAGAAAGCAGCGGTTCTGGTATTGGGGCGCCTGGGTCTGGCCGCCGAACGCGAATCTGCTGCGGTCGCTCATTGTATCACCTGCACGCACACACACACACACACGTCTTATGCTCTTGTTTAAAATCAACGCGACGCAATGTTATAATTTGTTTTTGTTGAAATAAATCTATATAAAAAAATGTATTTATTCAGATAATTAATTGTTGTAATATTTCTTAATACACAACTTTTATACGCAAATAATATAATTGTTGTCAATCTTACTGGTATAGGAAAATGTACGCTTGAGATTACGTCGTCTTACGCACGTACGTTATAAACAAATTTCCGTTCACCAGTTTCAATAATGTGCTGTTAGTTTTGATATTAGAGTGAATTGACGTATTATAAAATTCAAAGGTATGATTATTATTATTTTTAAGTAAATTATAATCATTTTAAAATGTACAGTTTCAAAAAGGTCATAACTTGCTTAAAAATAATAACATCGATAAAAGTCTACGTGTAGCCCTAGATAATAATCTTACCTTTAAATTGTATAGTAAGTCAATTCACTCTAATATCAAAACTAACAACACATTATTGAAATTAGTGAACTAAAATTTGCCATGTCGTACGTGTGTAAGACAGAGACAACACTGCGGGTACGACGTCCTCTTAATAAATAAATTAGAAAAATTGAAGAGAATATAATATAGTTATATTATGCTCATTCTTCAAAATATGCAAAACAAAATTTCATGTATGCACTACCTGTAATCTATAGGTAAGCTGTAATTACATAGAAATGAAAAACAACTCTTCTACAAAGAAAAACCACCTACAATGTAATATAAATGTTCATAGCCCTGAAAATAATTAATTTTATTTGATTTAATGATTTGTAGTCAAATTAGAATTAATAACATATGTAATCACTCATCAAAATGAAAAAATAAACGTTATAAAACTATAAAAGTAATTCAATATTTTATTTGTATGGTTAAATTCTACATCCATCATGATTCATTATATGCTCACGGGCCACGGCTTGCTTTCATTTTTCTTTATCAATGAATTTATTCAAATTTGGATTTTTGAAGTTTTAAGTAGGTTTACAACAACTTACATAAAGATCAAATTTTAAATTATTAGATTTGTTTTGCCATTTTATGTGATGATACAAACAACAAACTTTACTTTTTCAAACAGAACCACCCTTTTACAATAGTCGAGATATTAAAATTATCCTTAAACATAAAACATATGTAGTATTAATTATTATGAAGTGTTGATAAATTAATATCAAATTTAAGACATTTTTTTATTTAATTAATTAACTATTTCAACATACTAAATATAATATATTTAATACCTACATATGTTTGGGTTTCGTAGAAAAATGATCAAGTCCATACACACATTAATACACTATTCATACATCAGTAAAATCATTAGCTTTTACAATAATTTTAAACATAAATAAGAAAATGGTACATTATACATTATAGTATTGAGATTAATTATTTGTAATCTAATGTAGGGACGTATTATACAAAAATATTTTTGTATTAAGTGTATAAACGATCCAAATGTCTTTAACTTAAATTTGATTTATAAGACAAGTGGTCAAAATACCTTTTTGGTCTTGTAGGAACATATTTTTATATTCAATACTGTAATAAATTTATTTGTATTTTGGAGAATTTTAATCTCCAGGATAAAGGGACAATTTGACACTAAACTATAATATATGTATGTAATAGTTTTTACAAAAAGATTGAAAACGAACAAGGTAAGTTGTTAAAAATTGGTGTAAAACGTTAGTAAGTTACTTAGTTACAAGCTAAAACTAAAAAGTTCCTATTAATAGAATTAAAAGACACGTTTTTCTGTAATGGGTACTACAAGTCTCAAGTTTGTAATTATTATGTGAAAATGACAATTACATGGTTCACTGCACTACCTTTTGTAATCACTGATCACTGATTATGCCCTTAAGTACCTAATCAGTTTAACACCAGATTAGATTAGAAAATGATTTACTATTATAACAAATGTCAAAAGTAAATTTACTTAATATTTTAACATTAATTATACTTGGATTTCCCCAAATATAGGTAATATAATATATTAAATACTTATAACATCGAATCAATAATTTGATAAATTGTTGTAAGATTTCATTTCAAATTGAATGAGTGGAAATAATTTAATAATTTGTATGGGTGGAAATATTGAAAACTAGTAACTATTTACTACTATTACTTACTATATAATGTTTAAATAATAGACATCTAACAGACAGCCTTAGTTGATAATTAATACGTCAAGAAGGTTTTAACAGATAGGTGAAATAATTACATGTATTTGATTTTTAGATATAAATTGTGTTCATTAAACTTATCAACAGGTATTTAATTTATTAGTTTTTAATTAAATTATTTAATGTGTACCTATAATAAAATTAATAAATATGTTATTTAATCAATACGACTGTTATAATATTATTATGGTAGGTAATATTATAGTACCTAGGTAATTGTTTATATATCTATATTTTAAACTACAATTAATATAATTTTAAATAAAAGTTCGTCTTCAGTATAGAAAGTGTTTGTTTTATTATCAAGACAATACTTACTATATACCAAAAATGATAAATTCTCATTTTTTGAAGACATACCATGTTTAATGATTTTATAATATTTTAATTTTTAATACTAAGATATTATAACATGTTATTCGCAAAAAGTATTTGTCATGGTCAAAATTTGTAATTGTAATTAAATTTAATACATTTTATTTTAGATTTTAAAAAAAGCAAAGAGTTACGACTTTATGAGTTTTACAATAATGTGTACATTTTTATTTTGGAGCAATTAAAATTTTAGTTACATACCGTCATAGCCTATCTACATAACGTAGGTACATATTTTTCTATTAAATCAATTAGAAAATGAACATGTTGATCTCCGAGTAATAATTTTAAGAATTTTCGGAAAAACTAGATTCCCAAGATTTGAGACTAAGTATTATACTACCTGGTACCCAATACTTATTAAATATTTATTTAATAATAATAGTAACTTATTGTATCTTTTTAATAGGCAGAATTGTTGAAATTAAACAATATATTCAGTATAATTAAATTGATTACTGTACGTTAGCGCGTTGTTTCATATTATTTATTAATATTATTCAGTGTATTAAAATTTGTTTATTAATTTAACTTAAACGTGTCTGGATTACTTTATTAATCTATTCCAATCAACAAGGATATTTTTTGGGAATATAAAAAAATATATAAATTATATTTATTGATTAAATATTTTATAACAATTTAATTACTATGAAGCTTATGTGCATTATCGTTTTAAAATTCGTATCCTTGATAGTAGATGTAGTAGATGTTATGTAATTTATATCAGGTTAAAATTAAATGTACAAATCATTCAATATTATATTATTTTATTATGACTTACTTAATAGATTTAATTTTAATTGATATTCAGTAATTATCATCATATACAAAATATAATATGATTATAGTATGAATAAAATGTTTATTAATTTTAAAGGAAATCAAAACATAATATGAATAACAACAAAAATCTTACAAAAATTAAATCATAATATTTTGATTACAAATATATTAAGGAAATTACGTTACACACGTATATGTTATCTCCGTCTAACTTATACAACATAGCAAATTTCCGCAGAATTAATTTTGTGTCGTTAATTTAAATTTAAGGGGAATTAAAATATTATAAAAATCGAAGGTAAGAATATTATATGGGGCATCTAAACTTTTATTAATATTTCAATTATAAAACAAGTTTAGAACTGTAGTTTTTTAATTGTAATATTTTTTACATAATATACTCTGTTCAGCGAGAGAACACGGACGAAAATCGATTCTTCTGCGAATCCTCCAACGGCACTGCCGTAGAAGAACCTGTTTCGATGGCAAGGTTACGCGGGGGATGCGTAGAATCGGCATGTTCTCTCGCTGAACAGAATATAGTTTTAATTCGCTTTTAAATTAAAATATCAACAAAAGTCAACGAGTTGTTAATAGACTAAGACAATATTTTTACCTTTAAATTTCATAATACGCTAATCGCTGATATTTACTAAGATATTGAAATAAACAACACAAAGTGAATACTTTTGCATTCAAATTTGTTTACATTTGTAAGAACAACACATATGATGTGGGCTTACACGATCATATAAAGCCATAAAAGTCCTCTTAAGTCTTGGTAAAAACACCCACTTAAATTTAAATTTAAAATTCAAAACATTTTCATTTTTTTGTTCGTATTAAGACTATTATAACATAACAATATAGTTTTTTTTAAAAAATAACAATCTCAATCAAACTATACTTTAATATTACATTTGACATTATTTTAAAAAAATCAAATTAAAAGTTTTGTAAATTCTAATAATTATCATACTTATGAATAAATTCTTAATTAAAGTCATTTATTAGAAAGTATATCAAAGCCTATCATAATATATACACATAAAAAGCATCTTTTTTTAAAGAGAAAATAAATCTAGATCAGTATATGAAATATTATGTCATATTTTAATTTGATAGTTAGAAAGACTGAACTTTTGTACTTATTAAAATTACCAACTTAAGAAAAATATACAATAAATATTAAATAATAGCTATAAACAACCTACCTAGCAATTTCTAGTTTATGAACCGAGTTGAAAATAACGATTATATTTTAATTGATTATATAATATAAATATTTACATAACAATGAGTAGATTTTTACACGAATTGAATCAGTTAATTATGTCTTGGCAGTATTTCGAAGAAACCCGCATACTTGTTTAAAATATATTATTATAATTATCATGCTTACCTGTATTTCGGAGAATTAGAATTCGATTTCGGCGTATTAAAAAAATCTAATATATACTATAACGTATCTAATATAAACTTATATATAATCATATATATATAATAATTAACAACGCAACTGTCTGGAGGAAATAATTGTTGAACGGTGACTATTTTTGTACTAAATGAAAACTTTTCGTTCCGTGCTCAAAAACAAGACGGGTCGGACTCGGACTCGGTCTGCTGTACCCTCTCTACTGCAGGTGGTTACAGATAAGCAAACACCTCTGACATTAAATGATATCTTGTGTAATGTGTCTACCTTTAATCTTTATTAACAAACGTATCATTACGGTTTTACGATTCACGTCCAGTATCGAAAAGTTGAATAATTGTAATGGGTTCCTTACACGGTCGTTATTAATCTAAATTATATGATAGGTATATAGATTACAGTATATTTATAACTTTAAAATGAGATACGTTTGATTCTTAATATTCGGGGTTCCCGGTGTAATACTTGCGTACATAATATAGTTACTAAAGCCCGTTTAGGTAACTTTGAACAGTGTGTCATTGCTGTGAATCCATATTCCATTGTCACAACTTTTGGCTATAGTTTGGCTTCATTTCGATTATTTACAATTTAAGAGATTTAATACAAGGTCCTTCATATTAAGAAGTTATTACTGAAATTAAAAAAAAAATTGATCGTAAATCTCTTAGATCAGTGGTCTTTAACCTTTTTCACTTGTGACCCGTCATTTTTTTTAAAAAAATGCACGACCCATATTAGAAAAAAAATAAAAACAAAATAGCTAAATATACCACTGTAAACGTACTATTATAATTATAACTAAATAATTCCAAATTTTGATTCATGTAGGAAGTATTTTATTTTTGTTTTTTATATGTGATAAAAAAACTTGACCAGTCGCAACCTATTTTTAAGCTTATGCAACCCAAAATTGGGTAATCATTATTATGATCTAAGCAATGCACAGAAATGCAGTGAAAAAAACTGCAATGACCCACTGCATCTCAACTGCAACAAACTTTCGCGCTGCTTTAGTGTGCACTCGGCAACAGAAAAAAGACCCAGTCTGTAAACATTCAAACATTACTAAGGACCCGCCGTTAAATAATTATTCAGAGGTAGGCCAACATTTTTGTGTTCAATAAATATTTTGAATTAAATTTACTTAATTATAATTTAATTAAATAATTATCAACTATGAATTGATTAGGTACCCTGGTCTATAAACAATCAATCAATAATAATAATAAAATCCATCAAAATTGTAACTAAATAGCTATATTTTATGAGAAAATTCATATTGAAATATAACTTTTAGAAAATAATTTGCGAAGATAAATAAAAAATGTATAGATACTACTTTGTTGAAAAGCTCTTTGCATTCTGTTTTTCTTGTAAATTATTTGTGATTTGTAATATTTACAATCGTAGACGATATTATATAGCACCTACTACTACATTGAAATAAATATATACGCACATAGATTATCAGTATATGAGTACTCGTTTGAGATATAGTTATTAGTATTTTGTTACTACCGCAGTCGATGTACAGTGCACATTTGATACATTATTCTTGCAGGAAATAAGAATATTATATAAAATCATTTTCCATTTTGCTTTTAGAATAGTTAAAAAAATTATAAGGGGCCAGGTTAGACGAATTATATTTCAGATGGTAGACTGGTAGCCCCTGTTCCACCCCAGGACTAAATCGTTTCAAACAAATTGTAAGTTAAAACCTTTTAATTAGAGATTGCATAAATTTAAAGATCATAATTTATTATTTTTAGGCACATAAATGTACAAATATTCTGTACCTATAAGATAAAACACTATCTTATGCTTATAAAGTTATAAGTTATTAGTTATTATAAGACTAGAATATTCTAAATTTCGTGATTATAATTTACATATAATAATGATAATTTATGAATATTACAATAAATACTAGATGGTTAATTAATATTTTATTATACGGCATTCTAGCTAGGCTTATGGTATACCTAAAGCTTATAAGTTTATAAAAGGAACTCGTGACTACTAGATTCTGAAGAACATTTTATAGGCAACTTCAAATGCCGCCGAGAATGTTGTTGTTTGCTGTAAATAATCTTGAGGGACTGCAGTCGGTAGTTAGTATAGGCAATTTAATATGATTTCTTATAGTGACTTGTGTGTCCAAAGTAAACGAACATAAGTGCATATGATATTATATTATTATATGATTATTAAAAGTATAAATTGCATAAAATGTTGTAAAATAAAAAAAGAAAATTATTTAACTCATATAGTTTAAATTGATTTATAAATTATAAAAAAAATAATATAAGTTCAATATAATTGTGCTCTGTCGTCATTTGATTTTTGTTAGCGTTGGCTCATTACATTTTGAAATAATTGTTTAAAGTGTGTGACATACCATAAAAATAATGAATTTTTAACAATTTTCAAAATTATAATTGCCATAATTTTACAAAAATTATACACCAATTATTTTATTTTTTTTATATATTATATTATATAACTTTTTGTTTTGGTGGAAAAATGAATCGGCCGTAAAGGGAGGGGTACGTTTTTAGTCAAAAAGGGAATCAACCTTTTTTAAATTTGGCTGAAAAGAAAAGGGTACTTTTTGGTCGAAAACGGTCTCGTCCATCTGCTGTAATCGTTTTCGGTCAATTTTTCCTAGAACTATTATTTACTGTCGAAACCAAACATCGTAGACAATGAACAAATTATGCGGGTCATGCAATATCAATGATTCTTCTACCACTCAAAAACTACCTAAAGTTTAAAAAAATATATTGTTAACTATGAACACATCTATAACTTCAATAACTAAAAAGGTTAACTGTAAAAAAAAAAATAATAGTGTAAGTATTAAGTTTTTGTGATTTTAGAGCCAAGCGAAAAATGTATTGATTTTACAATGTTGTGTGTTTTTTTTTGTGTCTGTACCTACTTTAGACTTTAGAGGCCAAAAAATAAAAATTCACAATAGTTTTCAAACGCGTAAAGAAAAACAGAAAAAAAAAGATCGGTAAGTGGATACTCTGCTGTATAGTAGAAGGTGCCTATTAGTGGGTCACTGTAATGGATGAGTAAAATTTGAATTCAATGATATAAAATCATTGTATACAAGAAACGTTTCTGGGCTAAGACGGTCTATCAGCCTACATAACTAAGTATATTTTATAATATTATTGCTATTAAAATAATTCATTTTACTGTAAATAATACGCTAGGTTGAATTAATTTTTGCAGAAAATATTGCAAAACATTTGAAAAGTCATTGAGTGTATGAAATGTAATAATATATGTACTTTAAAAGTTTCAAGCACCCACAAAAAATATTTTTTAATTACAACGAAATAACTTACGTCGTTATTGTTCGTTTAAACATCGAACTTCGTCCAAATTTGAACTTAAAATGTCTATAAAAATCAACCATGTAAATATATTTATTAGATTTATTGGTTACAACATAAACTACTTACGAGAAACATTATTTTTAATTTTCAATTTTTAGGTATAAGAATTTAACATTTTATACATTTTTAACAACAAAAAAATTTGAAAATGTTCAAATTGCTATAGAAGAATTTAGAAGGAACTATTACTACTATATATATATATATATATATATATATTACTAATTATTACTACAAATATTAAATTTTCTAACATTTTTACCCAACAAACCATTTTTTATCGATATTTTTAGAAAAAAACTAAAAAACAGAACATTTTTTTAGGCTTACAATTAACTCAAAAAGTGTCAAAATATTTTTAAAAAAAATTTTTTTGGTGTAGAGACAATGATAATTTTAATATTTGGTGAAAATGTCAAGTGTCTACGGTTATTTCTTTTTGAATTACAACAAAATAAGAATGTATACAGCACGAGGATTTGTCAAAAATGTCGAATCCTATGCAAGTTTCTTTTCGTATTATTTTAAAGTTTAAATTTAGCTTTTTACTTAAAATAAATATTTATTGATACTCAAGTATCGTGAACGCGTATTTTATTTCCGAGCACGCAACGTATAAAATACGTGAACTCGAATATTTAAGCTAAACGTCGTTGTTATATCGCCGCGTCCAGGTCGTAGAATAATAATAATGAACAGTATACATACGTACATAAAATATACATATATTTTAGTTTAATTTACAGAAATACACGTCATAAGCCTTAAGATACAATTTTAATTAAAATTATTATATATAAGTATAGTATAAATTAGTATACTATTATAATAGGTATTTTATTATACATTAATTAATTATTAATTAATTATTGGTATATTAGTATATTACTCTTATTCACTTATAATTCAATACTGACCATATCGTATAGATAGTAATGCAAATAAATTCATAAACAATAAAAGTTTAAAATTACTTTAAATATTCCGATAATTGCATTATGTAGGTACATAATATTATACATTACGTATGAGAAAGCTTATATTGCATCTTCAAGGTTTTTGATAAAGAAATTGTTTTTTAATATTTATCGGGAATAAACTATATCTAAAAACTAAAATATTTAAAATACTTTTAAATAGCTTATAATTATAAAATATAACATAATATGACATAAAAATAATTTATGTACTAAATAATAGTAGTTATTAATTTCGTGATCAGCAATATCGGAGTAAATGTTTGACTTGGAATCTTACAAACTGCTGGTATTTCTGGCAATTTAAAATTTCTTTTTGAAGTATAATCAGAAGAAATTTTATTGAACATAATAACTTAGAATGTTTAATATCTAATGTTATACATTTTTTACATTTGTTAATTGTTTGATAAAAAAAAATGTGATAAATACTGTTGATTTTAAAATTCTGTTGTATGGAGAAAAAGGTATTCTCAAAAGAATATAATAACTATTGAGTTGAAAACTATCACTTGTGCATTTATTATTATGGCCAGAACTATACCTTTATATAAGGGGAGACTTAATATAATATTCGGAAAAAGAGTTGAAAAAACAATTTAAAATATTATAGAAAATGAATAATATAATATTTCATTTAAATTATTCAAATTTATAAATTAAAAATTGTTGATTGTATTAAACATTTTTTCAGGTAATTCTTATGAGGTTTACCAAGACACAATATTGGTTATGTTAGGTTTTATATGTTATTCTTACATTTTAATTCATAAATTACAATGAATAAGTTCTTAATTTAATAAAACAATATTAATTTTATATACCTATACAATTTTAAAACGCATTTTCCAGCAGGTGTTCTTGTTTTACTTTCAATTTTTTTTTATTCTTTAAGCCTAAGATAAATTGATATCATATATAATTTATTAAAAGCTGTGCTTTTACGATCTTTACAAATAAATAATTAATACCTTGTGAAAACTTAATATTTGATTTGATTTTTTTGGTTTAAAAAAAGGTAGATTAAACTGCAGTCTTATTCTCTTTTCTATACCTATAAAATTTTTTCAATTTTTTTTTTATTATTAAAACGATGTTTTATATAAATTATATTTAAAATTATTATAAGGATAACACGGAACCCTGTATAGGCAATTTACCAGCATTGCTGTCGTGTGTTCATTTTTTTCAGTATCTTACAATTGGTAATACAATTTTTTCTAGTTTTAATGGCATGATTATAACCTAGTAAAACGCTATATTCATCGTTAATCGTTAAAGTACGTACTTACTCACATTTTTGTTTCTTAAATTGTACATTTGTTTGGGTGTTGTTTACGTCGGTGACACTTAGCTCATCTGTAATATATTTTTATTTTCAGTAAAAACTAAATAAACGGAGAAACTGCCGTCTTCGTTAATCAAATGTATTATGTATTGTAAACCGAATTAGACTGTTGATCTAATAATCTAGCTTATTATTAATAAGCTCATGCACTGGTAAGTTCGTTCCTAAATATAACAATAATTTGTATGGTTCTTAGCTCAGTTAGGGATATACTCGTCACTCCACCGCCATGCAAATTAAGGTCAGAAAAAATCCACGTAAAAAACACATATTTTCAATATTACCATGTAACATATATAATTCATAATTATATAACAAAATAATTTTATATACGGCAACTCAATATTGATGCCATCATCATCCAACTATAGCTTATATTATTATTGTCAGCTGTTATCGGCGTCATTGCGTAAGAATATTAAACAGTTCGTTTTTTGTCATTCTTCTGCACATATTAACGTTGTAGAAAAAAATTACCGCATTGAGTAGCACTAATCGCCACTTATATATATATATAATTGTGGACGCAAATCGTTACTTATTTATTATTGTTAAAGTTATAATATAATATACCCAAAATCGTCGCTTTAAAACTATATTATCATGTACGCAATCAGTGCCTTTAAAATAACGTCATGAATTATAAACTGTTTCAAAAAAAAATAAAAAAAAAATTACATAATTTAAATAAATGATTAAAAAATAGGAGAAGGACACAGGTCCTCGCAGACATTTTCATTTAAAAAAGCAAAAAAAAAAATTTCAAATATAAATTTAAAGATGTGGGATAAAGAGTAAGACTGCAGTCTAATTGACCGACTCTTAAATCCAAAAAATTACAAAATATAACAAGTTTTTACTAGGTTTTGATTATTTAAAGAAATCATCCCGACATAGCTGGCCAAAGAACTAAATAGGATATCAATTTAACTTAAATCTAAAGGATAAAAAAAAATTGGAAGAGGGGACACAAGCGCCCGTAGACATATTGGTTTTAAGAATTAGAAAAAAAAATTATATAGGTTTAGAAAAAAGAATAAGACTGCAATTTAATCTACTGTTTCTTATACCTAAACAATTACATAAAACAATAAGTTTTAATTAATTATCGATTATATAGATTACCAAGAATAGCTAGCTAAAAAAAGGATATCAATTTATTTTAGTCTTAGAGAACTAAAACAATTTAAAGCAAAACAAAAATGTCTAAGGATGTGATGCGTTTAAGGTATAAAAAAAATAGAAAGGGACACAGGCGCCTACAGGCATATTTGTTTTAAGAACCAGAAAAAAAATTTAAAAAAATTTATTGATATAGAAGAGAATGAAACTGCAATATAAACAATAGCGTTTCTTAAACCAAAAAAATTACATTAAATATTAAGTTTTTATTAGGTTTTAATTGATTATAGAGATTGCAAAAGCATAGCTTATTAATAAATTATATATGATATAAATTTATTTTAGGTTTGAATAATGAAAAAAAATTAAAATCAAAACACTAACGCCTGCAGACAAATGCGTTTTAAAATTTTATAGGTTTAGATGAAAGAGTGAGACTACAGTCAAATCGACCAATTCTTAAGCCCAGAAAATTTATTTTTTCCTAAAAGGTAATTATTATATAGAGATGAATCCGGCATAACTTGCTAAAGAATTAAAAAATATATATATATTTAAAGAATGAAAAATAAATTGATAAGAGAACTTGAACACCTACAGGCCAATGCGTTTTAAAAATACGAAAATGAAAAAAAAAGGAAGGGGGGACACGGGTGCCTGCAGTCATATTCGTTTTAAGAAGTAAAAAAAACAAATTAAAAATTATATGGTAGGTATAGATGAAAAAATGAAACTAGTTATCTATACCGATTCTTAAGCTCAAAAAATTACACAAAACATTTATTTTTAACAAGCAGGTAATGATTATAAAGGTACCCTAGCATAGCTTACTTGATGAAAGGCTCCATCTCGGTCAATATGCTGTGGACCAATGGTAAGTATTATAGCCCTCTAGTAGTTGGTCATTTTAAGTTCATTTCCAGAATTTATAAGTCGATCATATACTTGTAAGGGGCTATTGAATTTTGGAAGGTAGCCCCCTTTTCGGTCAAAATGTTCCCGATCAACTATTGTTTTTATTTTTAGTTTATAAAATTAATCAATATTGATATAAACAATGAATAAATAAACTAAGAACATAATTTAATATGTTTAATTCGTATACTATTTTACAAAATTAATATATTGTTATTATAGTACCTTTATATTTGTATAGAAAACATTAAAATAATTTTAAAATATATTATAAATAATTAAACATGGTAAAAAAAATTTGGATGTTTTATATTATTTTATATTATTTGAATAAAGTAATTTAAAGTAGTATATAAGTATAATAATATTGCATAACATTCCTATTTTATGTATAATATTAAACTAATTTAAAAATTATCTTAATGCAATTGCTAATTGTTCTGAAGGAGGAATCAGCATATGAAAGTTCGTTGGAATCTTACATATCTCATCTGAAATCCACCCTAAGATTCATCAAAACAATTTGGAACCATCCTGAAATAGATTAAAAATCGTTTTGGGTCTGCTCTTAGTTGAGGTATTAGAATAGTATACTCTCAAAGTATATCACGTTCTTTATTAATATTATGAACCCAGCATTTTCTTTTTTGATTTCTAAAAAAAATAAAAATATTAATGTAATATTTTTACATTTATTGAGACAACAGTAAAAATACCTTTTGTATTCTTTGTCTTCGACCATTGCTACCAAGAGTAAGGTTTAGTCATTCAACTCTGATTCTGATAGACGTCCATAATAGTTTAAAATGATCCAAATTATTATAATTTATATAACAAAATAATATACGGTTTAAAGTTGAAGAAGTATACAAGTGTATCCGATCACACATCAATCGCTGATGAAACATCATGTGCCCAAATTTCTAAATAAGTTATTAAATAAAGAAAGAAACTAAATGCATTCTTAGAAATATTTAATTTCTAATTTCTGAACACTAATACTATGATAAACAATTCAAGTACAATTTATATTATAAATATAATATTATTCACTGTGAATTTGTGAAATGGGTATCATTATCGGGACATAAATAAATTTAGGAAATTGATTTACTAAAATAAACTATCGTATAAATTTTATATTATAAACAAATCAAAGCTTATGCCCAGGTGCAGGACAAATTTTGTGATTTCTGTTTCCTATAGAATTTTATCTAATCTAATTAGTAATTATATAAAAAAAATGGCAAATATAAATTTGCTTACTGATTCAAAATTATATTATTTTTTATGTTTCATAATTTTGTAGATAATATAATATATACCTAAATATAATAATAATAATACTAATAAATAAATTATATAGAATTAAAATTGTTAAATAAAATTATTAGTCATTATAAAAAATAAAATAATAATAATATGAAAAAATATAAAAATAAAAATGCAATTTAATCATTTAAAAAAATTGTTTTGACAGTCACACAGATAAGGTCACTTTATGTTGTTGGGAATTGATATTTCACACTTTCAACTACAAATATGTTACCAATTGTAGTATTTCATAACGCACAAATTTTAAAATATTTTACTTCTATATTTATTCACAAAAATCTTAAGACAATGCCAAATTAGTATGTATTAATTTACTGTCGAAGTCTTGGGGGCTTTCTCATAAAATGATGAGGTTTCTTTGGGAGTACAGTGTACCCTCAGAACCACGGCTAGTTGTGGCACTAATTATATTATATATGTATGAGTATATTATTATAGGTACCTATATTATTCATTTTATCTTACTATAATAGATATATCTATATCTTATATTGTGAATATTTCTCATATTATTTAAATAACATATATAATCATAGACGCAAATAATTATTGAGATTTTTTATTGGGGTGGGGGGGGGGGGAAATGAAGATTTTGATGAACGTCATTTCATGTATTCCAATGCAGTGTAACATTTTTAGGGTTTTTTTTGGAGGGGGAGCTTAATAGTGGTTAGAGAGGGCTTAGCTCTCCAGCTTCCTGCTATTTGTGCCTATGAATTTAATATATATAAATTCATTTCAAAACCATCACTGCTACTGTGTGAATAAAACGGCAATTCACTGTTACCGCCACTGCGGTAGTGTGTGCAGACCTTTATTCTGTTGGTAGGTAACTGTTTTAGTTAATAGATAAATAAATAAATTAATTAATTAATTAATTAATTAATAATAGTAATAATAAGTACATTTTTCAGATAATACCTGCTGATAATAATTTTCTAGTCTTCGCTTGTGATGGTATATGTAAATTATTTACCAGCCAGGAAGTTGTTAATTTTTCTACAGATTAAATAAAACCTATTTAATCTGTGATTTTACTTTAGAATTTATCAACAAATCAGATGACAAATTATCATTGATTTGTGATGAAGTATTCACTGTTTACATTTATTAATATAGTAGGTATATGTATTTAAATTGTTTAAAATAAAAAAAAAAATATCTAGTTTAATAATATACTTTTATTCAATTTTATAATACAAATAGTCAAAATCTATTTAAATTAAAATACTATTACACCATTAGGATGCCTTGTTTGATTATAATACTATAATCTCTTAACCACATAAATATTATTAATTAATGTTACAAATATTGTTCTTAAAACTTGTTCAATAAAAATAATAATTTATTCATATAGTTGTCCGAACTAAACTTGAATTTCTTGAATTTGTGGTATCTTTTGAGTGTGAATGTGCTACAACAACAGACAAACACTGTACCCATTCTTCAGCATTTTTACCACCTTTAGGTTTCAGTATAAGAGATTCTTCTCCAGTAAATATTTCAAAAGCTTTAGGTATGTTTCGAGCTCCACGACTTACTTTTACACTACGAATCTGATGAATGTCAATAGGAGTCCCTTCTTTGTCATTTTTCTTTAACAAAAACAAAAAAAAAAATATATTAAAATATTTAATTATATGTAATAGCATAAAATTTTATATAATTAGGTATAAAACATAAATCATTAATCATAAGCTATAAGTTGAAACTAATTAATACATATTTAAAATTATTATTAATTATGATTTATGAACATATGAAACGTATTCATAACAGATATAAAATTAATAAAAGACTATAAAAATAACTAGTCTACATAGAACAATATTACACTTTAGTATGCATGCTCATATTTCAATTTTTTTTTTTTAAATGTATTTAAAGTCATTGAATTTAATATATTTAATACTTAAAAAATGCTTATCAAAAACCTACTTTTTGTTTTTTTTTTTAAATAGGTACTATGTTTTTTTTTTACAGTAAATATGATGAAATAATCTGATTTGACTATATTACTTTTAATATGATTATATTTCCTTTTTAAATTATTAAAAAAAAAGATGGAAAACAATGTATTTTTTCAAAAATCATGGTACAAATAATTTTATAAAAAGCAAAAAGCAATAACTCCTAAGTGAAAAAAACAATCTAGTGTTAATGTTTGGTAAGAGGAAGTAAATAACAATGTGTTTCTATTTACAAGCCAATGGCAATTTTTAACTTCAATAAAATAACTTAAGGTATTATAAATTAAAATGTTAGTACATAGATCAACATATAATTGTTTCATCATAAAAAAATTGTGGAACTCGCTCTGCTTTATAGTGAGTTTTGTGAGTACTTTGTTATTGAGGAGATGGTAAGTAAGTAGGTCACTGTAATGGATGTATTAAATTTGAATTTTATGATAAATTATTAAATAAGAAAAACAAATCTGAGTGGAGATCATCTGCCATCCTATATTTCCAATGATATTTTATTGTATATTTTTATTACTTTTATTATAATTTATTTTACTTAGTTCCCCAGTCCAAGTACTAATTTGTATATTTTGTGGTATTAAACATGTTATAAGTGAGAATGGAGGCTTGAGTCCCTCCAAAAAATCTAGGTTATTTGTGCCTATGGTAATATGGTAGGGGTTATACGGTATAAATAGGAAATAGCTAAAAATTAATCTTAATATTCTTAAAACATTTTTGTGTAATGTAAAAATATATAATAATACAGTAGAAATTGGTTAGGTATGGTTTCTAAGGGCCAGCGAGTTTTGTTGTAATCAGTAACTCTTTAGTATAACTTCTTATGTTTGTTGACAATTTTTTTAAACACTTTCAGATTCAGTGGCTTACAATACAATTTATAAAAAAAGAAATTGAAAATGAGCATGGTTTTAGTACTTTATAAATGCAATTTAGTAAAAATGAATATGGGTACTAAACTCGTACTGCATTTATTTAAGAACTTCTGTTTAATATTTAGTTCATATTAAATATATACACTATACCTACTGTATATGTAAATGTAAATTAAAGCACTATACATAATTACTATTTAATAAGTTTTGACTTACTGAGCCTTTGTAAGAGAGATGTGCTCCAGACAATGTAAAATACCGTGTTCTCCATCTTCTAAATATTCTCCACCTTCCTTTTTTTTCTTTTAGTTGACCTTCAATTACTGGTTGACTATCTTGCAAAAAACCGACTGCTCGTTCTGGATGATTGCATAAAAAGCAACCCCATCCACCAGAATTTACACTACAATGTTCAAATACATCAAAGTAACCACTATTACGAAGCTCATTTAAAACAGCGTCCTGATCTTTTGCACATGGAAATGCTGAGGTTACCAATGTCAAAAATGGCCTAGTTTCACATTTGAGAATATCCCAACAGTTTTTTAAGGCACTGACTGAAGGATGGCGTGAACTGAGTGCTGATGACGATCTTGCTTGAAGGGCAAGAAACATAAGATGAATCCAAACACGAGGATGTCGTGTACGTACAGTAAATAAACCACAATTATAGAGGCAATGCTCACCTCGACCTTCACAAGCAAAATGTAGTTTTGCTGTCTTTTTTGCTCTTCTTTCTAAAAATTGTACAAAACAAAATATTTTTTAACCATAATAATCAAAATTATATTTCATTAATACTAACCTTCAATTGTGCATTTAGCAGGAGGTGGAATTCTAACAGAAACTTTTTCCATATAAGCTTTAATTTTATCTAAATGTTTCTCACAGAAATGTTGCATAGTATCTCTCATTGGATATGGTTCAAATACACTTATTCTCTAAAATACAATAAAATATTACAAATAGTATGTAGGTACTATAACCTTTTTTTTTTTTTTATTTTTAGAAGAAAATATACAATCTATATCTAAGACATAATAAGTATATGTGCGATAAGGGAAGAAACAAGTAGGGTGATATACATAAATTTGAGGAGAGAAGCCACCCACTGATGACACTTTCGTCTTGGTTTAATCGTAGCGATTTAGTTATATGTAAGTATTTATGTAGTGTATTATATATTATATATTTAGTAATATCTTATATATTATTAATTAAAGTAGAAGATCTCTGCACCATTTACGTTTAAGTCGCCTTGGAGGGCTACCTGGAATTGTGAGGGATGATAAGTTTTTAATGAGTGGATTTGAGTGAGATGATAGATGGTTATGAAATTTTTTATAAAAACGTTTAGCTTCGTCATGAATAGTATTTAAGTTACAATCTAAATGTAGGGTATGGTTTGATATGTATGGAGGTGCGTTAAATAATTTCCTTAAGGTCATATTTTGGAAAGCTTGAATCTTGTTCAAATTTGACTTTTTAGCATATCCCCATAGCTGCAATCCGTATGTCC
>JACXSJ010002584.1:0-40787 GCA_014851325.1 Pentalonia nigronervosa | reverse complement strand
CAACATTTAGGGTGTCCGGTAAAGTAGAAATATATCAATGTTACAATTTAATGATTCCAGGGACATATAATACAACAACTAATAAAAATATGAAAGGTTTTTTTAATTTTTTTTTTATTATTAATGAGACGATGTACAAGGAGTCAAACAATTAAAAATAAAATGTGTTTTTGATCTTTAATCAGCATTATCCTCTTCGTCATCATCTTCAGCATTATTGATCTATAACAAACAATTTAAAATTAATTGGATCAAAAATTTATGGCAACTATTACAGATCAATTAATAATGAGACAAGATTATGAGTAAATATGAAAATTTATTATAAATTATTTTGAATACATTTTCAAATTATATGAAACAATATTTAAACACCATCAAAAACAAACCCATTACTTGAACTTCATAATTTGTTGTTAAACTTGTTCAAATTAGATTAATTTAACTTTCCTAGATACATGTTAATTAAATAGCATAAATAGATTTTTATTTAATTTTTTATTATTTTTAAATTGATATGATGAATTGAATATAAATTATTTATACAATTTAAACAGTTTGATTACTAAATAGGAAGATGCAAAACTTTCATTCTTAGTATAATTAAATAACTAAAATCAAATATAATAGCCTTGGTTTATATATTGTCATTAATGTCTAACTGTTTCACAAGTAAATTGGAAGAACACAATATTATATATAAAACACTAATTTATGGTTAATGAAAATGATATACAATTATTAAAGAATAATACCAATACTGGTACAAATCATTGATCATGACCCAACATAGGTCAGTAAAAGTATAATCTGTATGAATTAATGTTTGCTGTTATAAATAGTAGTACATCCTCCAATACCCTCCTCTCAGCATATAGTGTGTATTAATTTTAAGTTTTTTTCTTTTAGCATATAATTTTAAACTTTCTAAATGTAAGATGATATACGGGTAGTACAGTCTATACCTATTAAACATTTTGGTGACAATAATAAAACATTTCATAATTATTTGTAATTTTAATTTCTCAGATGATATTTAGTACTATTTATATGTTAATAAGTACTTGAATGTACCTATACATTTATGTGGTAAAAATAATAAGAAATAATAAGAAAGATTAAGAAAATAATGTCAAACATGTCAAGTAAGGCGAGAATGTTTTTTTTTTTTGACAAGGTTTTAAGATTTAACTACACAAAGAAGATAATATACCAACATATAGTTTTAGCAATATCACTGGATATAAACATAATATGACAAATTTGTTATGAGTGCCTTTAAATTGCATCGAATAGTCAATATTATTTAATACTATCTTTCCTAAAAAGTAATCAACATAATTATCACTTGTGTAATTTTTGTACATAAATATTAATTGTTTTAATTTTTATGTATTTTTATATATTTTATAAAGATACAATATACTTAATCAAGTGCATTAAAAAAAAAAAAACACTTATTTGAAATGTGTCATAACACACAAACTTGAAGTTATAATTTTATTGGATTGATACAGGGTTATAACCTACCAGTACTGTAATTTTCTAGGGTATATTGCTTTGGTCTAATAAACTTAGAACATATGAAATTTGAGTTCACCATAATTAATTTTGTGCTGTTAGTTTTAAACATCAATATATTTTAAAATTATAAGGTTAAAAACTACCAATTTGTCAGTTTTTTAGTCGATTTTTTAATTTTAAAGCATAAAAATGTTTATAACTCGCTTTAAAATTAAAATAATGTCACATAAACAATGATAATATTCTCACCTTTAAAATTTATGATAGGTCAATTTGTTGGAATATTAAAACTAACACAAATTTCTTACGCTGTGTGTTTGTCAGACAACACATGCTCTAAACGTTAATCATTATCCAATAATAACAAATAATTTTTTAATAGTAAATTTTAACTTCAAATTCTATTCCTTATTATACAAGATATGATGACCTAGTTATATTTTCATTATAAATACTATCTAAATTAAATTAAATTATTTACCTGGAAGTATCTGAGTTCATAGCTGTCTGGGCCACTATGAACTACCCTCAACCAATCTCTCAAATTATTCTTCTTCAAGTATTTCTTTGTTAAATATTTCAAGTATCTAGAATTATAATACTAAATTAAATAATGTTTAATTGTAAAAATATTTAAAAGACAATATGATTGTTATATACCTCTTTGTGAAAGGTACATCAGAATTGACAATAATTTTGGTTTTTGTCTTTTCTAATGAGAGAACATTACCAAAGTTATTTGTTTTCCCATTATACTTCATTCGTTCTTGGAGAAACTTTTCCTGTAGTGATATATTAGTTATAAAATATGCAAAAATATAAATATTATAGATCATTCAGTTAAAGAGTACACCAGTTTGCAAATATGCTACTGACTGCTGTACATTGACAGACTTTCCTGTTTGATTGTTCAGAACCAATCGTACACTATTGAGATGGAAAAATAGGTGGTAGGGATGATTTATGGGTGGAGATCATCACTGATAACTGATAGTGAGGAGACACGAACAGATACAAGTTTTTATACGCCTCAGGCGTACTCTTACACTGAATGAGCTATAGTCAATTTAATTTTGACTTACAAAATTATTGACATCCATAATACTGTCTTCAACTGGATGAGTACAATCTATTGTCATCTTTCTAGTTTCCTTCTTCTTTTTCATAGCAGTTCCTTTACCTCTCAATGTTGCCTTGGGTTTCTTCTGTACAGTGTTTGCTTTCTTCGTTAAAACAATCTTTTTAGGTGCACCTGGTGCTTTCTTTAATGTTGGAGGAGCTACTGTCTTCTTAATGGTTACAGCAGCAGTTAAAGGTTTTTTTGCTGGAGCAGGAGTAGTAGTGGCTGATTTTTTTTCAGCTGGTTTATCGGCAATAGATTTTTTCTCAACTGTTTTCTTAGGAGCAACTGGAGTTTTCTTGGTAGCTTCAGGTTCTTTCTTGACAGATTTAGTGGGTTCAGGTTTATTTTCTGCTTTAGCTGGCTCTTTCTTATCTTTTTTTACAGCTTTAGGAACTTCTTCAGCTGAACGTTTTGTAGCCTTGCTCTTGGGTTCTTCCTTAACCTTTTTAGGTTCTTCTTTCTTTCCCTTGGCTGGTGGTGCTGTTTGTTGTTGAGCCTTCTTAGTTTGTTTTACTTCAGGCTCTTTAGCTTTCACTGGTTCTGCTTTCTTAGCTTTAGGATCAGCTTTGGCAGCTTTGGGTTTTTCCTTGGCTGGTTCAGCTTTAGCATTTGCCTTAGATGGTTGCTGTGGAGCAGGTTTCTTACTATCCTGGCTTCCCTTTGGTACAACCTTCTTTGGTACAGGTGCCTTGAAAAAAAAAATTTTAAATTTAAAATTGTAGTTGTAAATAATGAAAAATAATTACAGTTTCTTTTTTTGGCTGTTCCTTGTTCGGTTTCTTGTCTTGTACTGGTTGAGCCTTGAGAGCTTGTTGTTTGGTGTCCTTTTTAGGTTGTTGTTTGGGTTCGACTACTGGTTCAGGTTTCTTGGGCTGTGCCTTAGGTTCAGCTTTTGGCTTAGGTGCTTCCTGTTTGGCCTTGGCAGGTTGCTGGGACTGCGGTTTCTTAGCCGCAGGCTTTTTATCACCACCAGCAGCTTTAGCCTAAGAAATTAGTCTTTATAATTATTATGAAATAAGCTTATCAATTAAAGTAAGTAATTACAATAATTTAAAATCAATTGCATATAGCAAAAGTTATATTTTAACGTAAACAAGTAAAAAAAGAACACATGCCAAACACTAAACACGAGTATATGACATAAAAAGTACATAAGTAAAATACTTGTACCACAAATGTCATTTACATTCTACATGATATGTAATATAATAAACACTATACCTGTTTTGCAGCAGGAGCCATTTGAAATGAAAATATTAACTAGAAATAAAAAAATCTAGAAAATAATTTAACACTCGCTAAATAACGTGGTCGAGTATCACGAACAGAGTGAAAAGATGTAAAAAATAGTCCTCGATAGATGTGTGGGGGCCGGGGAATGCTTTGATGTTCATGGGAGAAAAAAATTAAACTTACATGGCATTCTAACCTGTAAATTGTACAGTGAGGACAAGGTACAATATTATTTTCACAGTTATTTTATCGTTTAAAACGCACGTGATCATTTTTGTAATCAACATATTTTTTTTTAATGTTATAACGAAATTCAAATTCTTAAACAATTTCAATTTTCAATATTTCATTGCAATTGATTACAAATACGAAAAATAATTAACTTTTTTACGAAATATAAATACCTTGAATGCCTTCGATTGCTTTATGAGTTATGAGTTTATAACAAAAATGATCATAGAAAAAATATTAGATAATAATTATTAATGGCGTTCACCAGCAAACGAATTTATGATTTTACTGAACGTCGAGGAGAAAAATGACAATATTGATAATGATTGCTGTTAAATGAATGGTAAACAGTAAGTAATACAGTATTGGCCTAAGGCGTTAGTAGGTAACGTGTCGAATTCTAGATTTCAAAATTCAACACGAAATAGTTAATAATTAATAATATAATTTTTAATGTTTGATTATACTACTGCAATTCTAAATTAATCAAATCGGTTACTCAACCCTTTTTTTTCATTTAAAATAATGAAAAAAGTTTGTTTTGTGTTAATAAATTTACAGATGAATCGTTGAAAAAAAAAATGTCAAAATCAATATTTAACAATAAACAACAAATTTAATGGTGACATGGTGTCATACATATTAAATAATTTGTATGGACATAATATAAAATATAATTTAGATTATTAATAAGTTATAAATACATTTGTACAAATAAAATTCTACTTATGGATAAATTTACATACAGTTGCACAATTTTTAAAATGATAACATGGTTGGCAATAAAGGCTGGATACCTCATTTTTATAAGTAATTTATTCATTACAAATATATCAAATCTTATATTTTCTTATGTTTTATATAAAAATATAAAATTTTCTTTAATTATTCATAAGTAGTAGTTTTGAATAAAAAGTTAATTTTTTACTTAAAAAAAGTCATTTAAAGTTATCATTTCCTTTTGGCTTATTGAATGGTCCATGGACAATGTATTAAATTATGTGGCTGCCTGTTGAATGTTTTATTTATAAACATGCTTTTAAAATTTTAAATTATATTTTACTATTTTATTATTGAGGTCCAAGTAAGACTATGAATAATGTTTAAAATTTAATTAGAACACATAATAAATTGTGAATTAACATACTACTATTTTTTAAGAGTACCTATTTTTAAATTTATTTTTTGGTATTTGATTGCATTTAGAAAAAAAGAATAATTAAAATACAATACAAGTTGTATAAATATGAAATAGTATAAAGAATATATGTATTTTACTTATTGCTAAATGCTAATATTAATTAAAAATACTTATAGAAATATGTTTATTTGTTTAGATCATTTAAAAATTATTTGTTCATTATTTATGTTTAACATAAGTCTAACAATTTAAAACCAGTCTTTATTAACCCATTTTCAGCCTTTATTAAGTACCAATTGGTATTTTTTATGGGTAATGTAGGAATTAATTAAAAATTGTTTGTTTAGTTTTATATTAAAATTGTGTTTAAAATTACTTCAATGTAAACTGTATATAAAACACATTAAAATACATATTTGTAAAATTAATATTTCATAATATTCACAAAATGTTTCATTGTTTTACAAGAATTAATTAAGGTAAAGTATAAAAGTAAATTCAAAAAGTATAAAATAAAACTTTAATTAATTCATTCCAAATAAATTAATCAATATATATATATAAACAAACTAAAAATAAAAAAAAATATAATGCAAACAATTCAATTAAATTTTTAAAAAAAACTGTAATAAACATATTACAATTTACAAGCAACCAAGGAAATCAATTCAGTAAATGGCAATTTCATTGACATTTTTATTCATATAGATATATTTTAAATTTTCATGCCTAATTTAAAATTCATTAAAAATACTACTCTCTAAAAAATATTTTCCTATTTATTAAATAAATATTAACATTTCTATGGCATGTATAATACAATTTTCAATTCAATCATTTCTACACATAAAGAAATTATTTATAATTAAAAATATATAAATTATTACACCATTATAGGCTATAAATACAAAAAATTGTAACAAAATAATTACACATTTTTTTGTTTACAGATTTTAAAAAACCTATGCAAAATGGAAGAACCCATATTTGAACATGATTTGCTATTGCTGCATGATATTAAATTTAAAACTATAATTTATCTTATACTACATTCAAACATTCACAGTTATAAGTATAGATTCTTAATAAAATTGGTTATTTGTTCTAATAATGAAATTCAATTTCACAATTTTCACAATTGTTCCTATTGGTGTTCTAAATAAACATCCATTGGTAACTGATTAAAATATTTATCTATTTTTCTACAGAAAAAGTAAAATAAAAAAATATACATAAATACATTTCTATACATAATATTAATATTTTAAACAATAGTAAAAATGTACAAATTAACGCTTCTCAGAGTTTACAATATAGAATAAAAAAAAACCACTATCCAGTGTTTGCAATCATGGATGATAATTGATTTGCTGAAAAAAAAATTCAATTAATTAGTTTAACTTTCCATTGCATAGGTTCAAATAAGTTATTAAATAATTTCAAATAAAATTGGCTTGTTCAATATTATTTAGTAAACAATGTATAAGTTAATATAAAAAGGAGTCTGAATAAAAGACGAAAAATAAAATTTTCCTCAAAAATATCCAAATAATAATAATAATTTGAGTTATTCATATAATACAAAAACAAGAATTTTAAAATTTTACTTAACAAATTTTGAGGATGTATCAAATTCAATTATTGATATCATGTTTTGTTTATAAAATGTAAACAGCTATATAAATGTAACTTTTTCACACTTATTTTTTTTAACAATATTCTTTCTTTCAAATTATTGATCGGGTATATTCAACATAATATCAAGTAAATTTACAAAATGATTTATCTGAACTCCAAAGATCAGATTATTTTTTTACATTAGCAAACATGTTATCATGGTGAACTATTCAACAAGACTTATTTGAAGGTTTAATGAAACTACAATATACGTTTTATTATAATGACCATAATAATTATTAGTGATTTGAAATCTTAATTAACAATTACTACAATTAATATGATAGACATGAGACTAACAAACTATACTGTATTAATAATATTTATTAAATTACCTTAGTTATTCCTGAAATATTCAACCAACAAAATTTTCAAGGAAATTGATTTGATATTTTTCTAGAAAACACAAAAAACTTACTGTTTATTTAATACATTGGTATTATTTTATTACAAAAATGTATAAAACACAAATTATAGTTGAGAACAAAAACTGGATTTAATGAAAATAAATTTAGTATATACTTTTTTTAAGCATCATAATAAATATTAAAAAAACATATACTTACTTTTATGAAAAAAAAAATATGTGGCAACTGGCTTATTTGATTCTCATCAAATGTCAATGAATAGTTGTATGTACAAATAAAGCAAAACTGAAACATAATTTAAAATATTAGCAACATAGTTACAATTATGTATAATTTTATTAATAACATTACCTTTTAATGTAATAATTCAGACGAGACTTTGGAATCAATACAGAGCAAGAAAAAATTAGGGCTACATATTGTAGTAGAAACAATTTATGTAAAAAATTAATAATAAATAATAATTAAGGTGTAGAATACTTGGTTATTTAAGGTTAGATCATTATAGTAAACTGAATATTTAATCTTTAGGACTTTGGTTTTCTTCTTGTTTATCATCATTAGTTTCAGATAGTGGTTCATTATCAAAACTTGTCCATTTACCACTATCTTGATTATCATCTGTGTCAGTGTCCAGCAACTCGAACGTTAGTTTGCAGTTAGATTTATATATAAATATTTTATAGCAATTGTTATCATTGCTTAAAGCAGCTTCAGCTCTACGTTGATATGCTGCTTCTTGTGCAATTCTTTGACATGCCGTACTGCAAGGACCACCTGTTCCATTCTTTTTACTTTCTTTTATAAATATATTATAACATTCTTGACAGTATTCATCAGACACTAGATGCTGCAATTGACGAACAGCATAAACAACAACCTTATCGAGTGTAAATCCTACATATGCGTGGATACCATACATTTCTCTTAACGTGTCTTCATAGGTATTTGAATCCATGTTGCCATCCAGCACGTTTTTAATCATATCGAGTAGAGCAGGATAATAGTCTTCTAATAGAATTGATGAACTGGGATTGAGATGAAGTTTTGAAGCTGCAGTCTCTGATCTAGTTACCTGGTAAATACATTCTTCATGAAGTAATTCTGAGGCTTTTTTATATATTTGAGTAAGCCGATCACATAGTATATGATGTAGTCTGAGGAACAAATACCAATTATTATTGCCATAAAATAAAGTGTAACATTCTTCTGTACTAGAATGTTCAGGTGCTTTTAATTTATCGTTATCTATTATTTTAATCTCGGGTAAATCTTTTTCTTCGGAGACCCTCAAAGATGCTTTAGTTGTTTCAGGTGAATTATTATTGGAACAATCATTCTGACCGTCACGTTCATCATCGCTTAACTCTTGTCTCGGATGATGAAACATATCAGGAATAAACCTTCTAATAAGTGATTTTATTTTTTGTTTGTCTTCTTTATTAATGCTTGCTTGTCTCTTGACATGATGTATCAACAAATTAGCAGCATCATCTATAATTGATTTATCAGTATATGAAAACACCATATGAGGTCCAGTAATAGTATCACTATGTTCATTCCGCTCATCATATAAAGCTTCAATTTCATTAAGTAACGATTTTGATCTGAGAAATTTCATGTCACTTTGTTTAAAATTAACACCTTGATGGTCTAATGATTTAAGATAGTATTTTTCATTTTGACTTTTCCATATTTCATTAAAAGTATTTCGTGCTACTTTCCATTCTTCATTTTTAGATTTTAGTCTTTTTAAAACTATTGGAACAGCGGTTAATGGATTTTTTTGAAGTCCTTCAAGTATATCTGTTGTCTTATCACCATATAACCTTTTAATAGCTCTTCTATTAGTTGTCATAGAAGTTGTATCACTACCAAAACTACAGTCATCCATTTTAAATTTTGATAGTTCATCAGGCGTCATTCTATTAAATTTTCTTGTCAGTTCTTCTAAACAATATATTGCTGCCAAATTAACTTCCATTACGAGATCGAGTTCAAATCTTTCATCTTCGCACCTATGCATGTATTCTTCGTATTGAGTTTTTCGACTAGTAGCAAATGATGATTCTTCAGACCACGTAGGGAAAGAAACCCACGTATCATTCAGTACTTCGTAACACATTTTCGTCCTACCACTACATTTAGGAGTTAGATAATCTGAGGGTACAGCACAATAACTTGCACCTAACCTTTTACAGATGCTATAATCTATATCAGTGGGTAGATCACCAGCAGACCTATCTTGACGATTAGATCCAGGATCAAGTAACGAAAAATGTGGTAAGCCACAAAGTTTGTTTTCCGTTGGAACTGCGGCAGCACTGTTACTTTTTTCACTGGTCCCAATAAAATCTTTGAATCTTCTAAATAATTCTGAATATTTACCAAGGAAAGGCTGCACTAAATTTAGCAGTTCTGATTTAGATATTATCTCAGTGTAATATAAAACTAAACATCTCAAGAAATCATCATACGCGGCAGCATTATGAATTGATTTTCTAACGAGATCAAAAAATGCAAAATCCGTTAATGTACCGTATTTATATGCTTCTTGATATGATACGTCTCCTAAACTAGGAAACGGAGATTTTGGTTTTTTAGGCGGTGGTAAATTCTGACTGGAAGAAAATGACGAAGTTCTTTTCAGAGCTACGCTTGGAACACTTGGCTCTTTAACAACTTCCTTGGTAATTGGAATAGCTGTCAGATGTTCTTTTTTGATGGGAGGTGGTGGTGGCAAAGGTATTATAGGAGGTGTACTAGTAACAACAGTAGTCTTTTTGGGGGGGACAATGCTTGCTTCCGATGCCTGTTTGGCATCAGGTGATTTAGCATCAGGTAGAAACTGTCCAAATTCCAATAGTAAATCATCTTGGTTTTCAAATAGTTTAGCAACTTGCTGATATACTTCAGCTTCAGTTAATGTTTTTTCTGCCACTGGCAAATTATCTTTATGAGTTTTCTGCTCTTTTTGATAAGTATGTAATATTTCTAGAAATCTTTTATACTTTTCTGGTTGCCCTTGAAAACGATTTTTAATTTTATTCACATAATTTATGGCGTGATTAAACTCAACTGGTTGATTTTGTGAATTGGTTGATTCCTGAGTTGTAGGTATCGACACTTGAGGTATATTAGATGCCACTTGGCTTAAACTAGCTACAGACAAAGGTATTTGGGTTGGATGAACACTGCTAGTAGGCGCAGTTGGTGTCACACTATTGTGCGTCGTATGGTGATTTATTACAACCGAAGTAGTATTGACCTGGTTTATGGTAGGTAAATGTCCGGCTGGTTTAATTACTACGGGCGGTGTGGTAGTCAAAGTGACTGGTGTAGTAGTAACTATTGGAGTGCTTGACATTATATGTTGAGTTGTCGAATGTATAATTGTCTGGGAAGACGTGATCGCCGGACTTTGAGGTATCGACACAGAAACATGAAAGCCAAGTTCATTATTTTTTATTTCTATTTTATAACCCGGAGGTAGGAACGTATTAAAACCCACTATGAGCTCAGGATGACCTTTAAACAGGTTTGAGACCCGTGTTATCACTCCAGGGGTGTCTATGCTTTGCGATTTGAACTCTTTCATTATGTCCAAGAAGTCGTTATACACTTGAGGTTGATTACTAAATTTATATTTCACCTGATCCAAATAGGATAGAGCATCTTCGACCTTGAGTCTCTGAAACTGAGTCTGTTGCTGCTGTTGTTGTTGTTGCTGCTGCTGCTGCTGCTGCTGCTGTTGAATTATGGTCGCGGGCGGCACGATTTTTTGCCTTATTTGTTGAATAGTATGTTGTGCCTGTATCGTGTGGAGGGCTGGCATGGCGGAGCCACCAGGTAGCGAACCAGGAACCTTATCATTGATGGCTAGAACCGGCATTGTGGGTGCACTGAACGGCTGCACCGTGTTGAACTGTATGTTCGGATTATTTATGGCCTGCGAAACGAAATTCGACTGGACGACATTGGAAATGGTCACCAGGTTGGGCCTGGACCTAGGCGGTGAACGGGTATTGGTGGCGGTGGCGTATGCGCCGACAGTATCCGCGGACGCCATGTGTTCATCCGAATGCCGTTTCATTTCTCGTCACATTTGTCCGGTTAACTAACATCACGACGTGCATCGGACCGGACCAACGAGCGAACGTTAACATGGCATTATCGCCGGGCACGGATGTGGCGGTCGGCGCGAAAAACGAAACGTTTGGACTCCGTGCGCAGTGCTGGCGGTCTGGCAGACGGTTTGCGACGGAAACGGACGGTACGACGGGGACAGAACAATTTTTCGTGCGAGTAACGATACGCGGACAGACCGAAATGCAATGCAACGCAGAGTGTAAACAAACGTTACGCTACCGATCAGCGTTAGTGCGGGAGACGGGCCGCTTGTTGAGGTGAACCCCAGCGGGGTAGGGCTGACGGGCGGTGGGGACATATGAGAGAAATCTAGCGGTGGCCACGTTGCCGGACCGAACAACGGCAGTTCCATTCCGGCTGTTCCGAGTGTCTCGACTGAGTGCCGTCTGGCGATTTCCCCGACTGAACGCGACGCGTCTCTTATCAGTGATAATCAGGCAACACCGCACCAGGTGTTTTCACTAACAACTGTTGCAAAATGGCTGACGATAATATAACGATTGTCGCGGTTAAATACGAACGCCTCGGCGACGTCCGCCCGGATCACTCGTAACCGCACATGACTGTTCTACAAAACCGCAGAAGAGTTAAAATATTTAAGTATGTTCTTTCCCACAGTTTCCGACTTCCCGTCATCATCGTCGTCCCGCGAATAGTCACAATTAATCCGGAAATGGCTCGGGCACATCGCTGTCGTGTTGCCCTCTCGTTTCCAGATTGTTGTCCGTGATTTGTATTATAATATATTATCCAGCTGAAGGTGTACGACGGCCTTACGCCACAGCTACAAGTCAATCGCGGACGGTATATAATATCATTGTTATTACGATTTACGGTTGTTGTATTAGTTTGATAGGCACATCCAATCCCATCGTGCCGACTAGACGTAGGCCGGTGTACCGTAAAAAAGCCCATATAATTATATTTTTTCATAGTACACAGTCGACGACGTTCCCTACGAAAGTGACGACGACGAAATGTTCGATTTGTGATCGCTTGTGCGAACAATATTAATATTTTGCTGTGCAGTATGCATCCGTCACGGATCAAGTTATATGTGATACGTGTATCTAAATAATAAATATATTCAGTATTCAACGGATGGTTAAAAACATATATATGTATCAAAACTTATCTCCAATATAATAGGTATTGTTATGTATTAGAGAAAAACGAATATTGCAAAATACTTCCGTAATATATAGCTTGCTGCGGTTTGTACAATATGTTACAATTTATATTATACATCACCGACTTACTTTGAGTTGAGTATATGATGTAATATTCGATTTTTCGATGTATTAATTATTATGATCGTTGAAATATCAGTTAAACTTCCGGCTTTAGATATTTTGTAACATAACATGTTAACCAGACGTTTAATTTCAATTATTGTTATAAATGTTGACATTGTAAAATTTACGGGAAAATATTTACTAAATATTGTTGGCATTATAGTATAGGGTCAAGGTTACACATTTATGTCTTACATATATATATATATATAACACATATTTGTTCACAGGTTATATGATCATTATTTTTTTTATATCAGTCATAAGTAGTAGGTTAAATGTTATTATAAACGAATATAATAATAATAACAATTGTTTAGGACTTTAGGAGCCGGTCCCTACCTACCACCTATTATATGTTTGGTCTCCATGGTAGCTCTGAACAATAACAAATTAAAGTTGGGATATCAGGTACCTAAATGTTGGTAAAAATCTACATTTACTGATATTTTAAATCATGGCTTTACAGACGTTTTCAATTTTATACTTAAATTTAGTGTGTGAAATGATATATGTTGTGGCAGAAAGATTAAAAACACAAAAGATTCAAATAGACAAGTCTAAATTAGGTACCTACTATAGTACCTTTTATTAGTTAATAAGACATTGATGAAAATAATAAATATTTTTAAACAAAATATAATTTATAAGTATTAGTATTGTTAACATTAAAAAATAAAATAATTTTCATAAATATGTCAAATTTACACAAATATAAAATGTAATAATTGATTTGATTTGTCTTGCAGTTCTAAATGATATAATTGCTGCATCACTTAACTGTCCGTTTTTGTTTGCACCAACATCTATCATTAACAAAGATATTTTAAATAAAAGTATAAGTTGTGCAGTTCATTCTTCAATTATGCGATTAAATGATTCTAGTATGGAAAAATTAATGGGTTTGATAGAAACCTCAGTTAAAATGCAAATGTTCTCAAGTAATGGTCCGAGGCAAGTATTATTAGTAACATTGAATCATTTAGATTCTATCCGTGAACTGGCATGTTCTCAACAGTTGAAACAAAATGTAGATGTCATTCAACACAATTTTTATCAAGTAATTGTTTATTAATATACTACATTAATACAAAGCTTAAAATCCAAATGAGTAAATATAATTTGTTATTAATAAAGACTTTTGAGAAAATGACAAATGGAGAAATAATGAGAGTACGTTATGCAATGTTGAACTATTTGCAAGATATACATGTAAAAGTTACCATATTTATTAAAGAAGGTTTACAACGATATAATGGGTCATTTGTTTCAGTAGGAAAATGGGTGATTCCACATGGTTAAGTATATTTATAGTTTAGAGCATAGATTTTATTTTTATGTAGTAATTTATCTTTTAACGTTAATAACAGTTAAATGAATACTTAAAAAAATTGTATGTTGTGCTCCATTATGTATTTGAAGCATTAATATATATTAAACTATTATTATGGTTAGCGCCTTACACAATTTAAATGTATTTAATGCACAAGTACAATTCTTAATATTCTTAGGATATCTTTTAAAAAAAAAATCTACATCTATACAACTATGAATATAAATATATGTCTTACTTTTATAAATTCTAAAATAAAATATTTATATATTAGTAACAGAACGTTTAAAAAAGTATAAATTAATTGTTTCAATTATTTATAGCAACATTTTTTTATTTACTAACACTTTAATATAAAGTAAATTTAGTAAAATACTACCTAAAAATATTAATAAATTAGTTGTATAGCTACCCACGTTGATTTGTTCAAACAAATTTTGAACCCTGAATTCTAATATATTAAGTATTATAAATCAATGTTTGTATTTATATTTAATTAAAATAGTTTAAATACAAACTATTTCAGTAGTAAACCATTTTATAACAATACACAATTAAAATAACATATTCAGTTCATAATACAAACAAACAACACTTATGCTCTAATAGTTCATTTTAAGTCATAATAATTTGTAAAAAATAAATTATTTGTACTTATAATAAATTAAAAATAGTAATTTGATAATAAAATTGTTTTGAGTAGGTAGTAGTTATTATAAAAATATTTAAGAATTAAATCATCTATAATGTATTACAGGATGTGAAGCTCCGGGTGTTATAAGAGTATTCAATAAAAATAATACTCTTATTGACATCAGTACATTTCATCCAATATCATTTTACAAAGTAGAAACCGAAATAGGTTCAATTAAACCTAATAGTCCTCGGATGACTACTCTTGGGCTTTCAATGTAAAACTGAAAAATAAAAACAATAATATAGTATAACAATTATCAATATTTATTTTCAGATTTAATATTAATAAAAATATAAATCAACCATCTGAAGAAACATCGGATCTATTATTTAATGACCAGACTAGCCGTGATGGATATAAACAAGAGATGGATCTTTTTGTTACCCAACTGATGGGAAATAATGATAATGAAGAAATTGCTAATTTGGATGATCTTGAAATATTAGAATCTTCATTAAATGCAAATGAAAAGTAATGAGAGTAAAATATTTATTAAATAATTTGAGTATTTTATTTTAAATTATCTAATATTGTAACAGATTATAGTTTAAAGTTATGTATATTTTCTAAGCTAATGAAATGGAATGTGATTATGATTGTGTAACCTTAAAATAAATGAAATAAATAAATATACATTTTGAGATATAAAATATATAAATATAGAAACAATTTGATTTCAGCAAAATAAAAGAAAAAATATCAGAGCACAAAATTTTAGATTTCACTCAAATTACTACCAATCCGTCTTTACAAAATATAAGGACCGAAATGGACGATTCAGTTTCAAGACAAACTGGAGATATACTAAACATGATGCAGTTATTAGATTTAGAATAATTACCCGTTGTAATTTGAAATTTTAATCATACAGATTGTTGCGTTCCAGATCTCTAAACTCTAAAATATAAGTTTTAAGGCGTAGTTTAAGTATTTCACGACAAATATCTTGACTATGGTCTGGATTTATAATGCCCATACGGTACAGTTGATTTTCATTTATTCTGATTAAAGCGCGTCCAATTATTTCATGCTAAAAATAAATTATGATATAGTAATTAATATTAATTAAATATAATTATAGGAACATAATTTAAATATCATTCGTGGCATTTTATTTATTATTACTTGAATGTTTTTGTTTTTTTTTAAGTATTCAATTTTATGACTATGTTATATGACTTATTTATTTTTTTTAAACAATACAATGTAATATATATTTATTATTGGTTTTTAATGTTTAATTAATCAGATTTTGTAATTTAAATCTTTAAATTATGAAAATGTATAAGTTTACAAAATTATCCTGTTCTTAATATTAATGTTAGTAAAATAAAAAGCATACCTATTATAAATACTTACAGTTAAATTCTAAAGGAAGAATAAGTATATTGTTAAATCTTAAATAAAGGTGTTTTTAATTAGGTACTAATTAAGTACCTGCAAGAACTTTTCTCCATATAAAATATAATAATCATAGCAATGCCGGCGAAACCATTTTTGAACATCTTGTACAGTCCATTGGTAAACAACTTTAGGCCGAGCTGCTCGACTGTTCTAAGAATAAAATACAATTGTATACATTTCATATCAGATAATTTTAATTAAATTTAAGTGTTCAACTTTTTAATAACCATAAATCACAAGTGTAAAAATCCTTATTCTAAATAATTTTCAAATAAAAAACCTTTTTGTCTGCTAAATTAAACTCATAGATATTTCTTTTATTAAGGATATTAACACCAAACAATATAATCATTTCTCCAGGCTATGGTATAAGTATTTAAAAATTAACACTCAATAAAATGTAAAGGATAATTCTAAAATGTTAGTCTGAAAATAATTAAAACGTCAAAACGAACCAATACATATTTCAAATTCAAAATATAACAAACTATAATAATATAGGTAATTGATAGGTTATTTGGTAAAGAAACTATTATATATCATAAGTAATTACATTGTTGTTTTTTAAATAAAACATATTATTCATACTAATATAATTACATAAGTAATAATAAAATCTGATATTTAAATCTTACCCTTGGTTTGATGACATTTTGGTTATCTTCTAAAATCATTGCTTTCGCTTAAACTATACTATATAAGTACTTAAACGCTCAACCTATAGTACAACTGAATGCTATATACCTAATATATTTCAACAATTTGAAAACATTATAATATTGAAACGAGATAGGTCATTGTAATAATTATATCCTAGGTATGTAGATAATATAACTATGCAAGTATGGACATTTGAAATTTAAAAACAACTTCATCAGACGTATACATTAAAACACATACGGTAAACAGCCCATTCGCGCATTAAACATAATTTTATTACACTCGAGTAAGTATGACCCAAACTTTTAACAGTTTTAAGTTAATCACTACAGTTATTCACCAAATACTAATCGCTGTTGTTTGATCTGTATGGGGTATTAACGTGCACAAGATTGTACAGTACAGAGAGTGCCGGCAATGACTATATTCCACACCATGGAATCTACGGCGATCTATCGCAACGCGCACAGATTAAAGACATATCAAAGAACGAATAATAATGGACTGCCGACACTCGGACAGCCACGGTTTTCTGGAGATAATTCGTAACCGATATCGGCGATGATAATTGATAACGTTCTCCGAGACCTTGGCGGCAGCTGCTTTCGCGTGAATTCGGGCCCCCCCCCCCCATGCGATACGGCATCTCGTGCAAAACTGCAAAATATTGCGACAATGTGCAACGTGGACGTGTGGGGCACACTGGCATGTGCTTCGAAGACGTGTCCGAACACGGTGTGCTGTGGCGGTCACGTAGACCTGCAGCCGGTGCCGATGTGGCAGGTACTCGCCTACGTGTGTGGTGGCCGTGTCGACGTTATTTTTGTTTGTTGCCCACTTGCGCACGGCGATCCGTTACAGCCGTCGATTTCGCCGATTGCCAATTGTGCCATTATTGTTGTTTGTTCGACGGTTTTTCTTGTATAATATGGCAAACGCCGTATCAACAAATCATAAATAATAACACTGTACATAACAAACGCCTTCTTGTAACACAATGTTATGTTTTGTCTATTAACATTTGTACACATTAAACGTGTACAGATACCTCCATATTATTTTATTTCTACTTTCCACTGAGCTTTTTTATTCAAAATCGTATGTATCGGTTTGAAACGAAGTACGAACCATTAAAACGTATGTACATTATATACAGTAAACAATGCACGAATAATGCATTTACCCGATCACCCCCCCCTCCCCCCCATAACTATTCAATGCGTTTGAACTTTGAGTTCCAAACAGAACATGCAATTATAAATCAATATACTTGTAATATTTTAACAAACGGCAAGTGAATCGCTCTGTATAAACAAACAATAACGAGACAAAGGGTTGCTATATTGCAGTTTTACATTAAACACACACACACGCATATATAATACGTATATATTATTATTAGGTTAAACTGTTATGAAAAAATGCTTTCACGAATAAGTTCAAAAGTATGGCATAGTAACACGCAGTCTTGGTTCTTCGTTCCAGCACAATGCAACCACCACGTTTCGTCGATGAAAATTGAAAAATTTTAAATTACACGTTTAGCTAACAATTATTATAACTTCGCAGTATGGACGACCGGACAGTGGACTTAATTTTCGCAGGGTCTCTCGAGAACTTGCCTCCAGTTAGTTCTAAGATTGTTAGAATTTTTACCAGCTCTACATTCACAGGCACGTGATGATTGTTACGATGACGAGAGTTGTTTAAAAACTAAATGCTATAATAATGATATTTATTTGATATTTGAAAAAATACGCTTTCAGACACAACGATGGAGAGAAATACATTAATGGCTCAATGTTATCCGAAACTGAAGGATTTTTGCCGGGAAAAACATGGATTAGAATTTCAGGTGAAAATAAACTGACACGAAATTAATTGAATCTGATTTGTGTACAGTTTGTTTTTTCTATTTTAAAATAAAAGCTTATAAATTATGTAATTATTTATTTGTAAACAGACAAACAGTAGGTTTAATAATAGCCATGTTTATTCTATGTATTTTAGGTATATTATTATTATTATTACATTTTTACATATTTATGTCATTAAAGACGAGGTTATTATCCATTTTTTTAAACTATATTATTTAAATTATTTATAATTACTTACCTAATTAAGTATATTATTAAATTATTTGACGGAGATCTGTCTCTGTTCTAAATTTGTTGATTCTTTAGTGTACTGGCTGTGTTGATGTTCTAATAATTTTTCAATGGGGGAAGGTTAAACATTTATTGTACCTAAATGAAAATTTAGTATTGTAGGTAAAATTTTTTTTACTTCAAATTATTATCGTAATGTTGTATAGGTACCTAATAGTTATATACTTAGTACAACATAATATTATATATAAATGGTAGTTATTATTTATTATTTTATGTTGCATACACAGGTTTATGATAGGTACGTTCAATTATATCATTAGTTTTTATTTTATATATAGGATGATTCACTAATCATGCTCTGCATTTTCTATTTCTTCTTCAATAATGCAGTTATTCAAAATATGATTTTTGGAATTTCCAAATATACTTATAAAGACCATAATATATTCAAAAACAATTCTTGAAATTTTTTGTATTTCTCATGGAGTATCCTGTGAAGAAACAAAATTTTGTTTTTCAAATGATTATTCCCTCACTCCTTTTATACAGTAAATTATTTAGGCATTTAGTGGCTAAGTTTCTTAAAAATGTTGACGTATAAAAATTAAAAGTTGAACAAGCAATTTTTGAGTTATTTAACCTTATGTACGAAGAATAATAGGCTTGGAAGATATGGGGACAATGATAATGTAAACATTTTAGTAATTTATATTATCTGTCAGCATTTTCATAAAAGTTATACGCTAAATAATTTACAATAAAAAAGAGAGTTCTTATTTGAAAAACAAAAGTTTGTAAATAAGATCTTTAAGTATATTTAAAAATTCAAAATCAAAATTTAAATAAATTTATTATTAAATGAAAAAAAAAATGGGGAAGAGGATGTTTTGGTGAATCCGCCCTATATAGGTAACTACAATATAATTGTATTATTTGGTTTAATTTACTAATTGCATTTTTTTCGGGTGCGTATTTGGTAAATAATTTAATAATAAAAAAAAGTATAAAGTGATTCACTGAATATTCTCATATCCTTTTTTAGATTCTGAGCGGGACGAAGTATGTTTTTTTATTTAATATGCAGTTATTCAAAATATGATTTTTGGAATTTTTAAGTAAGCTTAAAGATCATATTTTTGAATACTTGAGTTTTTTGTACCATTCTTGGAACTCCCTGTGGTGATATAAACTTCTGTTTTTCAAAGCTGATATTATTAGACAAGATATTTAGATATACAGCATAATATCAAGATCTGGGTAAATATGAGGGCTGAAGCCTGATATGAGCTTTAAGGTCTGATCATTTTTGTTGTACGCATTTTAGTTTCGTGAGATGTGAATTTGTGATAATTGGTATGATATCAGTACTACTTCCTTCAACGAGAGTGCCCTTTTTATTATAGATACTTATAGAGTTAAAGTTAACATTTTGCCCATTCCAATATTTATTTAATTCTTAAAAACCATTTTAATTATTATAAACAATGTAACACATTGATGAATATTTGATAATATATTATGATATAATACCGAATACCCTCTTAGTTGTGGAATTGCGACAATTTGGTATGGAGCAGCACTATGGTCGTATAAAAATATAATAATTGTACGGCGTACGTTCATCATATTTTGTAATTTTGTACATAGTTATTTTTTTTTATTTTTTTTTATTCCGTGATGTGGTAGAAATCTCTCGAAAACACTCAATTGCTAAATTTAGTATGCAATATACATATGTCATCTAAATATGTAGACATTATATGTAAGATATTTATAGACATTAAACTGAGAGAAAATAATCTAACAATAAATTAATCTAATTATATATATTATATTTGAATATTTTAAAATTTTAAATAATTTTTCAAGAATACGTAAACGACGTTAAGAAGAATAACACATTTTTTATGGATACTATTGTTTTTATACATATTGCTTGTTTATCTTTAATAGATACTTACCAAATGTATTGGTGAACTCATTTTTAATATAGTAATAAATTAAAATACAAATTATTTTGCTATCCCATATTTTTCGTTTATTATAAATCTCTCTTCTTAATTTTATTTTTAAAATGTTACCCGTTTCTTTTTAATTCATTAAATTTAATATACTATAATAATTGGCTATAAAAATAAAAACAGAAACATGCTTTACACGCCTATATGGCCATATTATGGAATATTTGATGTGTGCTGTATACATCTCCTATATTTGTTATTGTATTAATAGCGTGCATGTTTATAAGTATTTAGCCAAAATATTTGAAGTCATAAATCAATACAAGAAATTTGACCTTGATGTATAGCTGCGTACCAGGAACGGTTGGTAAGTTAAAAACCTATTTATAATTTTTAATTTTAGGTGGTTGATATGAGATGGGGTGTTCGTGATGAAGCCACAGATGATCACATGACAACTGAACTTTGTATGAAAGAAATTGAAAACTGTCAACGTTTATCGATGGGACCTAACTTTGTGGTAAAATTAAAAACCATATCCTAAAATCTGTTTACAATTTTGTAAAATACAATTCATTGTATACATACGCTTATCCAGTGGCGGATCTAGAATTTTGTTTGAAGGGGGGCAGCATTTTTCAAAACAATATTGAAAACGTATTTATTAAAAATACTCTTATATTAGTGGTTATTAGAATAAAGGAATTTCATATTATTAATTTTAATGTACAATAAATGTATGCACTTTTAAGTATAAATACATTAATATAGTATACGTTAGGTAGGTACTTTGAGTCTCTGGTACTCAAAAGTTTCGTCATAACTTTATATTTAGCATAAATCGTATAAGATATAGCACAGCTAACAGGCCATGACAGAGGGAGAAGAGCAGGCCCCTCAGTCAGTCCTTAAATCCGTCGCTGCATAATACCATTGTACATAATATTCATTAATTAGGTACCTTGGATAATGGGTTATGTTAAGTTAGGTGCTGTGTTCACGTTAAACTAATATTAAAGTAAACAATGCAAAATTGGTTCCATGCTCTATTGAATGCAAATTTGCTTCGTTGTTATATTATGCATGGGTCGGAGAGAAAAATCCGATAGTGCATTAACATTTGACATCCTCATAATTAATAATTATATTATTTTAATATTAGATATTTATATTCTAATATTTTATAATCATGGAATTTACTACTACTAGGTATTTCTTGGACAAAAATATGGCTATCGTCCGATTCCCACATATATCATTTCATCAGAATTGGAGTTATTGAGGGAAGAGTTGGTCAATGTTGGTTCAGATGTTACTTTATTAGATATGTGGTATAGAAAAGATAGTAACGCTGTACCCCCAATTTCTGTTCTGCAGCCAATTTCTTCAATACTTATCAATTTTAATAATAAAGTAATGTAAAAACTAATAAACAACTTATTAAGTCAACAATATTCTATGCAATTTTATACTTCCAGCGAATCCCAAAACTTCAACAACAAGATCAAGGCATTTGGTGGGATACTTTAGCTAAAATGCAGAAATTGTTTAGAAAATCTTCGATAAGTCTATTTAATAGTGGGAAAATTGATAAAGATACTATGCATAACTATTATATGTCAGGTAACTACAAAAATAAAATATAAAATAATTTAAAATGTAAACTACTTAACTTACATTCAACTTGTTGAATTGGTATTTAGTGACAGAAAGAGAAGTTATAAATGGTATATTAAAAGTAAAGAACACAAAAAATCACTGTCTTGCTTATGTACGCTATATAAACAACATCAATCTCCAAAATCTGAAGAAAGCTTCAAATTTTTTGGATATAGTTAATAGAAGTATTGATACAGAGGCATCTCGTTTACTAGGAAACTTGCGAGATGAACGTCTCGTGCAAAAAATAGAAACAACTAATTACCAAAAGTAATTATTATATATTTATATGTACATAATATCATATTTCATAAATCAAAATAATAAATAAGTATCTATAAAAATATTAATAGTAGCTGAATATTAAATTATAATATGTAGCTGATAACTGGTGATTGATGAATAAGTAATAAATATACTTTTTAATGTCAAATTCATAATATGAATGTATATTATACATTCATAAATTTTTTTATTAATATTGTTATTATTAATGCATTACCTAATAATTTATTTATAAAATAATGTTAAAAGTAATGAGTATGTTTAAATTTTTTTTTTATTAATATTTAATTCATTTTGTTAGATATACAGTTGAATGGATTGGTCGGGAAGGATTAGATACTGAAACTCATCAAGAATATTTACAAAATTTTATAATGCATTTTTACAAAAATATTACCAAGTTAGTGGATAGAGCAATGAGAAAAGAAGATTCTAGTCCTCAAGGACAAATTGTGACTGAAATATTACAGCATTTGCACGCTTGTCATAATTCTGTTAAAGTTTGTTTTTTCAGGTATATTTAAGGATTTTTAAATTTTTGATTGCACTTTTTCTTTTTAAGGTTTTTTACGGGCGCGAAGACAGTTTGAAACATATTGAACAATATATGAAAAGTAAATGTGAAAAACCAATGATACTTTTTGGTGAAGGAGGTTGTGGTAAAACATCACTCTTAGCAAAGGCTGCGGGCTTAAGTTATTCAACGTGGTTTAATAAAACAGCCACCAAACCACTTTGTGTGATAAGATTCTTAGGAACAACTCCAGACAGTAGCACATTAACACCAGCATTAATATCTATATGTCAACAAATATCGTATAATTATATGTTGCCATTCGATGACATACCTGATGACTTAGTTCCGTTGACAGCACATTTTAAACATTTATTAACATACGCAACTCTAGAGCAACCTTTAGTATTGTTTTTGGATTCAGTGGATCAGTTAACAGGTACCCAAGATACTAATAATGTATCGTGGTTGCCAACAAGGTTGCCCAATAATTGTAAAGTATGTATATTAAGTGTTTATTTTATCAAAATATTTTACATTTTACTATCATTTAAATAAATTGCTGTTTAAGTTATTGGTATCTGTAGCAAAAGAAGAAGGAAATTTTGATGTATCTCGAGATTATCATGTATTGCGTCGAATGATTGATGATGGAGAACAGTTTATTGAAGTAACTGCACTTGGAGAAGAATTAGCAGAAGAAGTAATTAGGTAAACTAATATTGGATTTACTTTGGAAGTTGATTATATTTTGTTTAATTGTCTTTTCTTATAATATAAATTAAATTATTAATATTGTTTATTAGTTGTATAATCATGTTTTTATCATTCCATATTATTTATAAAATATTTTTGTTTTTAGGGGTTGTAATGCAAATAAAATGCTTTTAAGATTTTAATTTTTCTCTATTTAGAAATCTTTTGCTTGTCAATCTAATTAATTTATATTACCTACCTGTTAAACTTATCTTTAGTTTAATATTATATAGTATACATTTACATCATAGGAAGTGGATGGAAACAGCACACCGAGATTTGACAAATTGTCAGTGGAGACTTGTATCTAATGCTATCAATCAATGTTCTTTGCCAATTTTTGTCAAACTAGTATTTGCTGAGATTTGTCGTTGGCGAAGTTACACAAAGCCACAAGAAACTCATTTAGCATCTAATGTAATGGATTCAATTATGATGCTTTTTGAAAGGATTGAAAAGCAACACGGCCGACTTCTTGTCTTTCATGCTTTAGCATACATAACAGCATCAAAGAGTGGTTTATCTGAATCAGAACTAGAAGATTTAATATCATTAGATGATAAAGTATTAGATGATGTCTACCAATACCATTTACCACCAGTCAGGAGAATTCCTCCTTTATTGTGGACTAGGATAAGAAATGATTTACCAAATTATCTGTCAGAAAGAGAAGCTGATGGTGTCAGTGTATTAAACTGGTACCATAGGTATGTTTAATTCAAAATATTATTTATTTTCAAATGTAGTCAAGTTATTAAAATCAAATGTTTTTTAATACATTTTTGCAGACAATTTAGAGATGCTGCTCGAGAGAGATACTTTAAAAATATGAATATGGTTACCTATTTTCATTCTTCTATAGCTGATTATTATTTAGGAATTTGGGGTGGGGGAAATCCAAAACCGTTTAAGTATACTGAAATCCAGAGACATAGATTCAACTTACTAAATAGAGAAGGTTCAGCAGATAGAAAAGTACCAGTACAACCTTTAGTGTTTTATTCAAAAGAAGGAACAGCTTCAAGATATAATTTAAGAAAAGTAAGGAGTATAAAACGGCAGGATTGTTTATACCACTAATAATTTTAAATTCAATTGATAGTTTGGAGAGTTACCATATCACCTGGTACGAGCTCATCGTTTTCAAGATTTGTACAAGAATGTTTTATTTAACTATCAATGGTTGCATGCAAAGTTATCCTCATGTCCTTTACAAGCAGTTCTGAGTGACTTTGAGGATGCTTGTGCAAATATTGATGACCGAGATGCCACTAGGTAAAATTTATTTTAAACTATAACCTCATTTCTATATTTCATGAAATATTTAATATATATTTTTTATTTCAAAATGTCAATTAGCAATGAGATCAAATCTAAACAAAGGTCAGGTTTTGGTTTTATAAATAAAATGTGTTTGTCCTTTACAGGATATGCCAAATCTGACATGGCAATGGTCTAGGATGCCATATATCCTGAATAAAAATCTTTTCTAGAATTTTAAATAAATTTAAGTGTTAATTTTTAGAGAGTTGATACTTGTTGCTGATGCTTTAAGACTAGGTGGAGCTATACTTAGTGAATTTCCTGATATGCTTGCTCCTCAATTAATTGGTCGCTTATTACCAGAAATTGGATCAAATCCAAATATAAAAAGTTTATTAGCAGAATGTGATAAATTTGGACCAGATAATTGTGCTCTTATACCTTATTATCATTGTTTACATACTCCGGGAGGTCCATTAAAAGTAATAATTATGTTAACTGCCATAATTTTTTTATTAACTATATTTTATTTACGTAGTATTCTCTGGAAGGTCATCAATTTGCTGTTTTTGATTTTCAAGTAACATCCGATTATAGATATATTGTGTCAATATCAAATAGATTTATCACTTGGGATTTATCTACAAGTGATATGACTAGGAATGTAAATCCAGGATTGGAAGGAATTATGCAAGCATTGTGTTTGAGTCCTGATAATCGTTACGCTGCAGCTTATACTAATAATAATCAAGTAAATTAGCGGCTTCTAGATGATTATAAAAATTTTATAATTTTTACTTCAAAATATAATTACATTAATTATGTACAGACTGTATTATTGAACTGTCTTACAAGTGAATTTACTGTTATTGAAAATCCTTTTGAAAATGGAGAAATGGTTTCAGGCGTTAATATGCTAAATACTCATTTATTTGTACATGGATCTTTTTCACTGTGTCGATATGACTTAAGAGGAAATTTAGAATCCAAGTATTTAATCAATTATTTTTAGAAATTTATTCAACCCATTACTATGAGTTTTTTATTTGAAATTTAAATTCTTTTTATTATTCTATTGTAAGTTAAGATTATAAACTATTTTGTTAATTTGGTTAATATTGTTTTGCAGAGTTACAACAAATGAAGATCCTAATCAATGGGTTTTAATGTCTGTAAAATTTACTACATTAAATTGCAATCGTTTTATATTTTGGTCTGGTAGAATGGATGACACTAGGATGATGATGCAAACAATGAAAGATAATAATATTTGTCCACACTTCTATTTTCATAGTGCTATGGCTATAAATAAAGATGAAACTAGATTGTATTGTTGTCCAACTAAAAATTCTTATGATATTTCTCAATTCGATTTTATTAATAATGAGTGGAAATTGATTAAAGATTTAGAATATAGTAAAAAATTAATTTTTGTTAAATTTCACTTGTATTAATTATATTTAAACACTGTATAATTATTTATTTCAGTTGGTAATTACACAGTGCTTCAAATTAAATTATCTGAGGACTCGTCTTCGCTTTTGGGTACAATTTCAAACGGTTTTTGTATTTGGGATTTGTCTTCAAATGGTACAAAAGTGTTACATTTACCACATGGAGTACGCAACATTACCATAAATATGATGCAATCAAATTCGTGTATGTTGTCAGCTGACAAACGGTTTTTGGTTGCTGGAGTTCGGTAAGTATTCAACAATAATTATTAACCCAGTAACCACATAAAAATTATGATGATAATTATATGCTAATGGAGGTTTAATTTGTTTTAGAAAAATGTTATATGTGTGGAATATGGAAACTGAACTATTAATTAAAGTATTAGATGCACATTTTGGTCGCATAATATCACTTTTGCCATTAACTACAGGAAATTGGAATTCAGTAATAACTTCATCCATTGACAGATCAGTAAAGGTTTGGAACATCAACAATATATTTGAACAAGTTCATGTTATAGATCGACATGAATTACAAATTGATTCTATAAGGTAAAACTATATTTTTTGAAAATAATTTTATATAAAATAATTAATGAATATTTAAATAAATTTCAAGTTTATCACACTCTGGCTTGGCAGCCACCGTAACACGAGGTTGTGTCGGGATATGGGATATTAACACAGGGAGATTAATCCAACAGCTAGCGGATAATTTATTGGGAGCTATTGTCACTCATGCATTAATTACACCTGATGGAAAATACATAGTGTGCTCTGAATCTGGAAATTTGCTCATCTGGAATCGTATTTTATGTCGAGTAATTTTTAAACAACAACAACCTGGAATTCAGCAAATAATGCTTTTAGATGAAGCAACAAAATGTCTAACAGTTTCCAAACAAGAAGAAATAAATGTGGAAACACAGCAGAATATTGATGCTACAGCCATTATGAGATCTATTCCAGATGGAAAAACTATTTATTTATTTGATTATCAAGTACGTAATGCAACGGGTATGGAATTCAAAGACCTCGTTGTAACCGCAGATGGACTTAATTTGATTGCTCTGGCTAGTGATAAAGGTCACAGAGAAGCACTTCATATATTTAATGCGTCCAATGGTGAATATGTTACTAAAATTGTTCTCAAACAATCTGGAATGAAGGTAAGCATATACTTAATAGTGAATATCAATCATACTAATCATAATACTAATATATTTTAAAATAAACAGTCGTGAACACTGTGGCAGGTATACATATAATTTTTTAATGATGTAGCATGTTATGAGCTGCAAAACTCATTGAATAATACACTTGTTAATAATTGTGTGATATCAAAAGATTTATATAATTCATACTTTTAAACTAAAACATAGACTAAGGTTTGTTCAGATATTTGAAAACAGAATAATAAAATTATTCTACTTGAGACTAAATAGTTACCAAACACTGGAAATGGACTTGTGTAAGTTGTGATATTATGGCGTGGCACGTAGGGCAAAGAATTACATAATTCCTAAAATTTGGAATGTTAGATTTGGTCATAACAAAATAAATCTATTTTTTTATTGATTAGATCTAATGGTATGGACTTGCTTACCTATATTTGTATGCAGCTGACTTGTAGCATGATCATAGATTTAGACTTTACTCGATTATGAATAGGTAATTCATATGAAAAGTCAAAGGCTGATTACTCAAATCAATTTATTGAATATATGTGTCTATAAAATATATCTGTTACATACTAGCATGCACACATATAATATAACTTTATTTCAAAAACAAGTTATACATTAATTAAATATATTATTTACTATAATGACAACCTATACATACAGAATAATACATATAGGCTTACTACATACCAGCCTAAAAGTGAAGTCTCTGAACAATTTTCAATTTCTGTCAACTAATTATTTATACCTTATATACATTTTTACCCTATTACTTTACTACTTATTTATTAGGTACTTATAGATTGTAAATGGAAATCTATTCCATGGACCATGGATATTGACGTATTGTACATTAATTATTTCTTAAAACTTTTGTGCAAATGGCTCAAATAAATATATTAATGTGAGCCAATGTGGTATAGTTGCATTGATGTTTTCAGTAGGAGTGAGTAGAGTAGGATCAGGGGCTTGAGTAGGCACTGAGTTATAGTAATGCACAGTTGTTCAATTGTGTTCTTCCTCAACCGCTATTGTTGGTCTCACATGTTGGAGATCTGTGATTGGTCTGGTCTGTTTTTAAATATTTTATAGCTGGTTTTAGTTTTGTTATATAACTGAGGTCAGTGTTCTATTTAATATAATTAATTTGGATAACAATTGTATGTTGATGTTTGTTAATACATGTTAATTATTCCTAACAATTCAGAAGTGGAATCTGGTTGTTGAATGATTACACCTATAGGAGACAGTTAATAAGGCATCATTTCTGTTCATAAGCAAAATTAATAATTTTTTATTGTTTTAATCAAGTGTGGTGTTATAGCTGTAGTCAGATCTCGTGACAGAAAATTATTATGCTCAATGTCGACAAAGGTTAGAGCGTATGGACTTAATAATCCATTCTCATGTAGAGATATGTATTAACAAATGTAAAAATGAAGCCTGGGGGTAAATTCGGCAAAGTAATTGGGACATTTCAGTAAGGGGTATATACAAACGTGGAGGGGAACGTGGGGGTTCCCCCCCCCCATAAGCGTTTTTATTATTTTGATGTGTAGGTACCTAGGTTTAAAAATGCTTTTTGCAGTGATAATGTTTGCAACCAATTCCCTCCTCCCCCCCCCCCCTTAAAAAATTATGTATATGCCACTGGCTTCAGTGAATGACACTTTATTATATGGCGGTGCTGATCTGAAGAGAAATAAATGACAACCGGGAAAAACTAAAGGGAAACCAAATAACACATCCTCGTGCAAAGGAAGTCATGATTACTATAATTTATGTTGAATGTATTATCCCTACAATTATTGCACATGTAGACCAACCAGAGTAGGTAGAGCACATATAGATATAGTGTATAACAGTACTCCAAAATAATTCAATGCAATTCATGTCAAATTATATACCATTTAAATTTCCAATACTTGTAGTTGAATTGTGTTAAGGTTAGGGAACTACTGAACTAGTTTTAATTAATTTCATCATTCATCTGTCATCTATAATCTGTAAAACCATAGGGTAATAACTTATTTCTTTATGCATGATTTAAACCAGACACCAATACTAGGTATTTTTAATCAAAATAACATTGTTTTAGATGTATTAGGATTATTTATCCTTATATATGTATATAAAAGAACAAGCCTTTTTTATGTTCTAATTTTCCAAAGGCACTATTGAACTACAATTTTTTTTCATCGAATTGTTTCAAATACTTTTCCGAGTGTCATCACGTCATCCGATTTTTTATTTTTTTTTTGTCTGATGGGGGAGGAGTATTGTATTTTAGGTTACGGTTTTTAACGTGTCATTTGAATATTTATAAAAATCATTATATGTTGTATGGATAAGCTTTAAATAGTTTAATTATAATAAAAAAATCAATGTATATATAAATCCATTATTTAACACATGAGCGAAGTCTCATTATTAGGTTATTCAGCTAGTTATTCATAAAATGTGAAGTTATGTACCATGTTGCATGTATGTTTTTTACACATTACAATTTAACATATTAGAATGTATTTCTTACATAAATGTATGTAAAGATAGGAATACTGAGGTCTATTTTTTTTCCCGTAATTCGACTTCGTTTTGATTGTTTACATTATTGCCTGTTTTTAGTTTTTGAGAGTTTTTAAATTCTACCTTCTACGAACTACCCATTTAGTGGCTATTAACTAATCTTCTGACTACAATATGTTAAATGCAAAATTTAATATTATCCGTGTGTTATGCGCATATTATTTATAGTAGTATTATTTACATACAAGTAAATAATATAAAGAATAGATAACGACCGAAATAGACACATAATTTGAATACACTTAGTGTTCGTGACCGTAGACAATATTTGATACTAATCTTTATTCTTTAGTCAAGTCATGTGGCTTACATAATATATCAGGTGTTGCGTGTTTTTTTATTAATTTGTATACCTATCTACTTAAATAAAAATAAAGATTAAACAAATTGGTCGTATTATTTTTTTTTATCGTTTTTATTAAATTTGTGTACTTTTAAATAATATTGTAATTTATTGATACTAATACAATTATAATTGTAATTTCTCGACCATTTAATCGAAACTACTGGGAATTTATTATTTTTGACACCCCATTGGTCAAGGTACCAATTAGATTAATTTTCTTATCAAAATTGATGCTAATGTTGAAAATTAAAGCTTTTTTACTGCCCCAAAAGGTGAAGAAAAAAACACATTGTAAAATCAATATATTCTTTGCTTTGCTCAGAATCTAAAACCAAATTCTATAGGTAGTATGTACGATTAAAAAAAGAAATGTATTATTTTACATCTAACTGTGACTAACTATGAGTATATAACAAATCAATAAACAAAATTTTGATTCATACAAGTCTTATCACAGCATAATTTTAGTATACAGAAACAAATGAGTACCTACTTAGACAATACTGTTTCAAATCCTACTTAAAACATTGATTATATAAATTGTTTGAGTTAGGAATGAAGATACTATTATTAATAATTGTTAATGCTTTTTAAACTATAATCAATTTTCTATTTCAATAAATGTTATCTTAATACTTTTCTATTAGTTATTGTGCTATTAAAATGTACTATGTTAATTTAAAAGTAGATGTAAAATATTCAAAACTGCTTATATATTTAGTGTAAAATATTATAATAATTCAAATGAATCCTATTTAAAACAATGTTAAGCATTTATAGCAAATAGTTAAGTAAGAAATAAAGTTCCTAATGTTTTTTTAAACTGTACTTGTATATTTTTTATTTCAATAAATGTTATCTTAATACTTTATTACTTATCAAGCCATTAAATTTTACATTAATTATTTTAAAAAATGGATATAAAATATGTGAAACTGCATAATTATTCAGTATAGAATATTACATATTGTGTTTAGAAAATTATAAATGTTTTGAGTGAATTCAAAAATGTGTTTAATACAAAAACAGGCTTTAACCACAAACATTATAGTGACAACGATTTCTAAATTGTATAGTTATTGTAATACAAAGTTAAAAGATCTTCCACCTTGACCTTTAATTTTATTGTTATGGAACTCTTAGAATTAAATAAAGATTAAGTGTCTATTGAAGTCAAATACAAAATAATTATAAAATTATATATTTTACTGGATGTAACTTTGTAATTATCCTTGAAACGACCATAAGAATAAATAACATTAATTTTTATTTTCAGGATATTATGTTTATTATAGCAATGCCACATCGAGCTAATTTAGTTGCTGTAATAAATCCTGACAAAGGTATGTTATTTGATATCCGTACGAAAAAATTTTTAAAATCAGTTCCAAAATGGGGAGGATTTTGTACTAAAGACGGTAAATATGGATTATATGCACCCACAAGAGGAGGTTTAGAGCTTTTGGAACTTAAAAAGGGAAGCTCTGTAAAAACATTTATACCGCGAGTTGCTGAAGGCGTATTTACAGTAATTTGTATGTTTAACAAGACCGATGAATACGTATTGTATTACCATAGCGGAAAGAAAACATTGAGAGTTTTTCGGTTTGTTTAAAGTCTTTAGTAATATTTAGTATTGTGTATTTATATAAAAATAATTACTTTAACAGACTTACTGATGCAAAAATGTTAGCTAACTATCGTGTACCTGCAGAACTGAGTGCTATTGAAACAACAGAAGACGGACGGGCAGTTGTTATAGCTACGGTAGATGGATGTCTAACAGTCTTGGCTATAGCTGATCCGAATAAAAATTCATTCCTCTCAACGTTGCCCTCTAGAGATGAAACTGTAAGTGTCCAGAGCAGTTTTTAAATTTTAACCATTAATATCAACAATTTTTATTTTAGTGGAAAAAGAAAATGGATAAGCAACGAACAGCAAAATTATTTAAAGCTGCAGCTGCTATTACTAAGTTTTGTGTATCTGTAAATGAACCAAATTTAAAAGAAGCAATTGGAAATAATATAAATAATTCACAGCTATTACATTCATCAAAGATATTATCAAAAGGATAAAATAGATTTACATTTATTTTTAAAGCTTGATTAATTTGTAGTTGTATATTATATGTATTGTTTTCAAATTGATATTAATAAATCAAAATAAATTATTTTACATCATACTACTTAATAAATTAAATAAATTATTTTTGTTGAATTTGATTTTATTTAAATATAATTTATTTAGATTATGGGATTTATAATTGTATCAACTATTAATAAGTTTAAGGCACCACTTCTGAAAAAATAATTTATTTTAATTTCAACAATAAATAATTTTTTTTAAAAAATAATAACTATATTTTAAAACATAAATATTGTAAACTAATAAAAAATCTAGGTTTAAACAGATTCATTGGTATCTATAAAATTTATTCAGGAATCAACTCCAGTATCTAAGTGTAGGGTTTGTTTCATTAATTCGTAAGTAGAAAATGACACAGCAACCATAGGTACTGCTCTAATGAAATTAATACTCATTCCTCGATATAATCCGTTTGTAATACCGTCAGTACGATAAACTGTTACTAAGGTCTTGATCATACCATGTCTGAAATGAGAAACATATGATTATAAATAAAATCAGTATATTTTAGGTAGAATTATTAAGATGATTATAATGAAAATTATTAACTAAAAATGAAAAATAAAATGTAGTTTAAAATTACTCACCCATATTTCCCATTGGTATCCATGCTAGATAATTGCATTCTTCTCCTTGTTACATCTAATGGATAAGAAACACACTGTGCAAGTGCACCGGATAAACCACCACATAGCAATTTTGCTGGTATAGTAAGCACAGCACCACCTATTCAAAATCAATTTTAATAATTTATGTAGATTTTAATAAATTGTTATAACTCACCAGAATCATTATTAGATGGTTTACTAAACCATGTTGGTAATGTTTTTAAACAAAATTTTTTAATAGATTCAAAACAGAAGAATGTTAAACCTGCATATGGGACCATACCACATAGTGTAGGAACAAAACCACGATATAAAGCTTTAACTCCTCCTTCCTATTAAAACTGTTATCAATATACATTATACACATTTTATAGCATGCGATTTTCAAAGTACATTTTGGATAATGGATTTTGCTGTATGTATAATCCCGTTGTAAACATGTTCACCAGTCACTTGAAATGCTAATCGTGCTCTAATTGTATCTAGAGGATATGTGATGGTAACTGCTGTGACACCAGCTGATGAACCAGCCACAAACTTTCCAATATGTGAACCATTCCCTAGAATGGATCCTAGTAGCTGAAAATAATAAATTAAAAATCTTTTAATATTAAAGTTTAACTAAAAATGAATTAGTTTAATAGGTATATTACTGTTTTGTAGAATTCAAATGAAGTGAATTGAATAGCAGCATATGGGAAAACTCTCACCATTTGGGCGCCATTGCCTTTATATAATGCTATAAAACTCTCACGTTTAACAATTTCCGCGAGACCACTAAACACTCCTAAAATAGTACATATTAATTAATATTGTGTTTAAACAATTTTAATAGCTATTCGTACGATTAAACTACATAAGTATAAATGCACATTAAAATAATAAATAATAAATAAATAAATAAACCTAATAATTTATAATTACTTGATGCATATCTGTATTATTTAATAAATATGATCTAATACTTTAATGTTCTATAATGATTAATTTCAATAATAATTATAATATTTAATTGTTTAAACTGTCAAATAAAATATATAGGTAATCTACATATTTAATTATTCATTAAAAAGTTATTAAATTACATAATTGTGAAAATAATTTATTAATCTTGCATGGTTACATAAAGTATATATTTTTTTCAGAAATTAAGTCACAACTTGCATATGTTTTAGAGTTTATATAAAATGTTTAAAGACACAAATTTATTTTTTACAGAAAATTATTAAAAAAAAACCAAAGACAATAAAAAAAAATTGTATCAATTTTTAGTCAGTTTATACACAATTTATAGCATTTTTCTATGCCTAGTTAATTTTTTACATATATCACAATACATTAAGCATTTAAGCATATTTTGTATAATGTGTTATGAATGGATTTAAAATTGTTTACAAAATTATTTTTGTAGTTGATTAATCAATATTTTAAAATTTATAATCATTAATTATTATTTTGTATTTAATATTTTTTATTTATTTATTTGGTAATACATTGTTCATAGGTAAGTTATTAGTTGAGATATATTAATGTATGTTAAAACTTCATAAAATAATACAAAAAAAAAAAATATATATATATATATATAGGGAAGTCATGAAAATATAAATGAACAAAATAGTAAATTAATAGTTTTTGGAATTACTTACTATTTTTATAATGTGTATTAAGACTGTTTTTAAATTTATAAATGCATATATTTTATAGATTTAATTTACAGTTTATTTTTTTTTTTTTTAATTCTTTTACAATAACTTTTTTAAACATTTTTGGCGATGACACTGGCACTATTAAATCTTTATATATAATACTATAAAACATAATTGTCATGTTATTTTCTCGGTTAGGTGACTACTTAATATCAATAATATTACAATTTTTCTAATATGGGTTGTTCTTTTAATTAAAAATGTCGTTAACAATTTATTTAGGCAATGTTTAAAGTAAAATAATCTTAGCGTTAATTAAAATTGTACAAGGTGTGTTTACCGAAATTTGCATAATGCTTGTTATGGGCCTGCAATAGTATTTTTATTCGATCCAAAGGAGCAACAGCTGTTTTTGAACACATACCAGCAATACCTACAAAAATCAATAAGGTGTTATCGAAGCAATCACATTATTATGTAAAACGGCGAAAAGTTTCGTAATAAAGTCTCACCGCCGGCAAACAGAGATTTCATCACATAGGTAAAATCTTTTTTCTCGGTCTGTTTCAGCAAGATCACTTCTTTGCTGTCCGACGCCAAAGCCATGGTCGGTGCTGATTCCGCTAGAAACTATTAAAATTCGCCGCACACTTTCACTCGGAACGAGAAAAATAATTCGACTAATTCGGTTCGTAAATTTACGACGGTAAAACAGTGGCAGACGGCAAGCACGACGGCACGCCACCAGCAGTCGAATGCGCCATGGCTCGTTCGTCGCCTCGGGTTATATCATTCAAATTCCCAACCACTGGACACTTAAAACCACGGGCAGGCACAACGGTGGACCTTGAAAATAACTTTCACGCGCGACATTCAATCGAGGAGGATACGCCGCTAAAAAAATTTCTACGATAATGTTATGCGCGCGCGATGCCGCGATAACAGAACGTGATGTTTACCCACTCCCCGCGAAAACAATAATACGGCCGACGCGCACGCAACCATCGACACATTATTGTATTTAGACGCACGTCACGGCACAAATACACCGAGATGATAATAATAACATAATGTTATTGCCTGTGCACCGCGTGGTATGCCACGACGGCCGTAGAAAGCGCGGTTACGTACTTGCGTCTGACCTTATGACCGGAGAACGGAATTTTTGGTTTTCAGAAGTTCAAGACGCGAAGGTAATATGTTCCGAAAAAAAAAAAAAACACCTTATTACCTCGATTCGAAACTCGTAAAAATATTTAAAATAAAATCTAAATTTTAACACGGTGGCATTGTAGTAGCCGGATACTCGTGTCAAACGCGGAAACCAGTGGCGGCGCATGCACGGGGTGTGTTTGGGGGATATCAGATGCGACACCCCCTCCTCCTCCCCCCCCACTCACCGTAGGAGTGTTGTGTATACATTATTCTGCGATTAAGTACAAAAACACAATTTCTGTAATTTTTTTATAAACGTATATAAAATTAATGTCTTGGTTGGCCGATTGTTTTTATAACCCCAAGTCCTTAAGCTCGACACTATGGGTTTTTATTGGCGACACCCTCCTTAAAAAATCCTAGATACGCGCCGGTAGGAACGTATGAAATTTTTTTGGCGGGCTGTGGACACACCAAGGTCCGCCGGGCATCAATCCTCGGCAGTGACGGTTACAAATCGTGAGCACGGCTGTTCTATGTTCGGTGTTTTTGTCTTGGCCGAGTATTGCGTTAGTGAGTTACGTACTCAGTACTGGCGAGTTGATGGTTGTGATGACACGCTGACACTACGGCGGAGTGTAAACGTTAGGCATGATTTTACATTTTATCGTTACGTTTAGGGTGGATAATATGACGAAAATGGATTGATTTGAAATGTAATCATTTATTATTCTTGTTATTATTATTTATTATATATGTATGTCCTCGGCTACATGGGTCATTGGGCTTACAGAGAAAAATTAAGTAAATTACATATATTTACATATATTGTATACTAAATTTAAGTGTCAACTAAATTTTGGTTTGAAGATTGGTGGCTGCGATGAATTGGATGATGTTGACTGTGGATTGAGGGTGATTGTTTAGTATTTCGGCTAATGATTCAGGAAGGTTGTAGCTTGTTCGGATATTGTGGTATATTCGGCATTCAGTGAGGATGTGGCTGATGGTAACTTGGACACCGCAGGATGTGCATATTGGAGGTTCTTCTTTGGCCATTAGGAAGCCAAATTTGCGTGTGTCCGATTCTGAGTCTAGTTAATATGACTTCGAATTTTCTGTGAATTTCGATAGGAAATGTCCAATTGACGGTGTTATGTTTGATATGATTTAATTTGGTATAGTAAGATGTGTCCATTTCTGGTGCCATCTTAGTTGACATTTATTTGTTATAAGTGTTTGTACGACATACTCGTATGTCCCTGAATGAAATAATTTGTGTAGACGATGATAGTGGAGAGGTGATTGCAGTTTTGGCTGTGAAATCATTGAGTTTGTTCTCTTTTATATTAGAGTATCCGGAAATCCAGAAGAGATGATTGATATTGCGACAGCTTCTATGTTAGAACGGGTAGGGATTTCTTCTCAAGGAAATGGGTTGTTGATGAGTGTGCAGACACCACCATTTTCCCTCAGACAGTCTCTGCGGTTTTTTATTGCATATTTATAGTTATTTATATTAGGTGGAGATTTGTCGTATTTTAGGTGTGTCTGCATTTTAGTATTTATAAATGTTGAGTTTTTTTTTAATTCTAGAGAGTTGATTATTTTTTGATTATTTGTTTTCTTTACGCTGAAGAAAGATTGTCGTCGTAAGATGACACAAGTAGTAAATTACATAGTCTTGTAAGCCTATTTTTGATACTTAGGTTTTTTTATTTTTGGGCGAATTATGCCTAATATTTCAATCATTTCCATCGGAACTATGTCAAACTGATTTAAAAAACTGAAGGAATCATGCACGCTAAGGGTATTTTCTATTATATACATGAGTTGAGTGAAGTTAATTTTTAACTCGTTAATGCTCAGCTTTGCTTATTATAATTATTCAACTTTACAATATTACAACTATTAAATTATTTGGTGTTCAAAACATTAATTTGGTTATCCATGGCAATAGTTTTTAATAATACCATCATCATGTATATATGTTATTTTCGTCTTAATGCATAACATAGCAAATTGTACGTTCAGAATAATCCATTTTACTCTATTATTTTTAGTATTAAAGTGAATTGGCCTATTATGAAATTAATTTAATAGTAAGGCCCAGGTACTTATAGGCTTTTTTTTAGATATTTTAATGTTAAAATAAATTATGAGCATTTTAAAATTGTTTAATTAAAACATCTAAAATAGCCTAGATAATATTTTGACTTTTAATAATAAAAAAAAATTAATCATCGTCGGTTCATTAACCCGGCAAAACGAATCATCATATCTAACGTACAGTCATCTATTCCTCACGACATAATTATAAAAGCTATTAACAATATCCTCATTAAAATATTATCACCCATCACATTTATGAAAGCCTGTTTTTCAAACAACAAATACATGGCCACATGGACAATTTCTAACGACAAGTATATTTACACCCCGACGATATCCATAGATTGGGCGGTTTGCGTTTGGGCGAATTTCCTTTTTACCTGCATAATACAAGTAATGTGTTTTAGCGAGACAATATAAAAGATAAAATTGTAAAGATTAAGATAAAAATATTATACAACCTTACCTCTATCATATGTTCAAATATCAGTTTGCTTGAAAATTGGAAACGTGAACTTGTATTAGAGTGTAGTGAGTTTTTATCAAATATGGATCTTAAAATTGAATATATTTTTAATACAAAACGAAATAAACGATGCATTTCAATTGAAAATTATATTTTTAGTGAATCTAACTACTCGAAAAACGGGTTTTTTCGTTTTTGGTGTAGTAACAGAAAATGTACCGAGAGTGTTTTAGTGAATTCTACCAACGATAAAATACTATCTTTTTCAAATAATAATATACATAATCACAAACCAACTACTGATCATAATTTAGCTGTTTAGTTTGTTAGAACTGCCATCATACCCGTGGAATTCACGGACAGTTCCAAGTCTGTCAAAATGAGAGAGAATGGATTGATAAAATACAGCATCCTAGGATATTAAAAATAAATAATAAAAAAGGTCGTCTAAACACATTACAATTTTTAAAATCACTCGCCCAAATTCTTTTTATGAAAACATGAAGAAATTCAAAAATGACCTCTATAATGTATCTTCTGCACAAAATTTGCTACTAAATAATATAGGTATCGAATGAAACTGTTGGCATATTTTTTTCTGGATAAAACTATTTATTTATTTTTTGAATTTTCAAATAAAAACAAATATATGATTGTAAAACCAATCTCTTACTTAGCTTAGAAACTAAAAATGAAAATTCTCAATTCAGGGAAGGAAAACATTTTTTTGTGGAAATATTCTCGGATATTTCCTCCGTTTTGGAAATATTCTCCACGCACGTTGCACACCCGCACTGCTTATATTGATTACGGATCTGACTATCTAAGGTCCATGTATACAACACGAGTCGTATTATTTTATTAATTTACCGTTTAATTGTTTCTATATCCACAGCTGTCTGTCTAGACGCGCGAAAAACAAAAGCAATTGATCAATACATATCGCGTAGCGCTAGTTGGCGGACGGCATGGCGGTCAGACATAGCGTCGGTACCTACCTAAATATGTTATAATATATCTACGTGTAATGCATAATATAATACTTATATGCGTATGTCATCGCCGCCACGTATTTATTGATCGCCTCTCACAAACGAAAGGAGAAATTTCGTTTTATCGGCTTCGTCGTGTGTATACACATCGTAATAATAAACACTACGGCGTAAATCAACACGGTTGTTGGTTATCTGCGTTGAAATTTGACTGAAAACGAGAGAAGGACCAATGCATATTATACTATACCCATCTACGTTAGACTTACATATAATATAAACGTATATTTTTTTCGTTTTACGTTTCTGTCGCGCTCCGATGGCCATACATTGTTTTGTCTAATTTTGAACGCGAGGCATATACCTATATAGGTACAGCATATCTGTTGTAACACTATTATTATTGCAGGTTTATACGGTTATACGCTCATCTAGTACGCTTCGTGTGCAATTAGTGTTAACCGCGTAGATGTAAATGTGTGGATTTATTTTTCATTGAAGTGTATGTTGGATTGTAGCGGTAGCTATAGGTATACGTGTATAATATACATTATGCACACTGTACAGTGCATAACTATTTATACGTAAGAAAGCGTATACTTACTGGCTATATTCTGCCAATATCTGTAGGCTATAGGTATCTATTACACGTTGTGTATAGTATATTGACACGCAGTATGTGTGTGTATACGTGAAACGG
>JACXSJ010002583.1:18383-41497 GCA_014851325.1 Pentalonia nigronervosa | reverse complement strand
ATTTTTCCGGTTGCTCCAAAATAAATGATAGGATATTACCCATCAGGAAAAATATCCGCTCCAGAAACTCGGTTGAAATATTAACATAACGTGATGGTGTTATTATATGCACTGCTACTCTAAACATATCAGTCGGATCGAATCCAATATGAATAAACTTTCGTTTCGCGAAGTTTAACGTATAGTTAGTAGAATCGATGAGCTCCGAAGGTGGTGTTGGCGGTATATATGTAAACGTTTTCTTATATATAGCTGCATTATCCACGATTGAACCAGCCATCTTTAGAAGCACATGTAAATTTGGTTTAGTGAAAAAATGATTTTAAGTTCAGAAAAAAAAATAAGTAAAAACGACTTGACTCTAGAGCAGTTGTAGTAATACTGATAATATTGTAAACAACACTCTACTATATTTCAAAATAAGCTTACGACCTAGACTTAATAGCTTTGTTTACTGTATACAGGTCACTATAAAGCCACTAAAAGTTGAACACTCATATTTCTGCATCACGCGCGCGAGCGGCGGTCGAAAATATATTATTGATAACAATGATAATATTTATGATAACAGATAATATTTATGATAATTGATGATATGTCACGTAGTGTACGTGGGCGAGCGGCAGCCGATAATATTTTTTTATAACTGATAATATTTATGATAACAGATTTTATCATTGGAGGGGAGGACTGGACACGTGAGTGATAAGCATGGGTGGGAGGGGAAAGGCCGGGCGCGTACGTGATAGATATTGATGAGAGGGGAAGAGGAGACATGGTCGTGCACGTCCACGATAGGCGGGAGGGGTGCCTGGATCACCTGGATTTGCAGGGGATCCAGAACCGACTAAATATACCTACTGGCAACTTTTACAAAATAATTTATCACCAAATTTATAAATATTTCGAATTAAATTAATTACTATTATCACCAGGAATTTTTATAAATGAAATAAAATATAATGAATTTTTTATTTTGAATATTGGTTTAAAGTTTTGTTATTTAGAACATCAAACTGATACATTGACAAATATTTTTTCATATTATATTACTATGAGAATGTGGCAGTATTCTTTCATGACAAATCAAAACTCAAAAAAAAATAGTAAAACAAAAAAAAATTATCCAAATTAGTTAAAACTTGTCTAATTTAATTAAATATAGTATAGGTATTGTAATACATAAGTATTTCATGAATTTTGTATTATCTATGTTAATAAATATATATACAATATATATCATATATAATACATAAAGTACTTAATAATATATAAAACTATATGTATTATATAATAAAAAATATATAAACATAAAATATTTATTAAATAATTAAATATGCATTTCTCTTTTACTATTTATTACTATCTACCACTTAATATAAAGTGGTAAAATTTATTTTCACTCTAGAATATTTAATATGGCACCTATTAATTATTATATTGATTATTATAAGCAGGTTCTTAAATCCTTTAAAATAATCATTTAAAAAAATTATTATATTATATTATGATAATATTATTTTAAATTTAAAATAGTCAATCCGTCATTATACATTTTATTCCCTTGGAACGCTAGTACACCTTTACACTTGGATAGTCAGTTTAGGAGCTCCTTATCGTGTATCATTGGGTATCCAGTAATTTTAATTCGTGGTTACGAGTATTATAAAATAATTGGATTTCTAAAGGACTCGCTAATAGATCAGTTTTAATACTAACTGATATAATAAATATCAATTAGTGTGTAATTTATTAATATCTCGAATGTAGTGAATAAAATAAGATGAACATAAGTTGTCAAACCTATAGCCAAAGACGATACCACGAACAAAAACTTTATGAGCCAGTTCAAGAAGATAATGAATATTCATTAATGACAATAATTTAGAATATCGTCATTTAAAAGAATATTTCGAAAAACAGTTTGGAATTTTCGACTTGTACAAATTGTTCAAGAGAAGTAATTTATTAATATCGATCAAGATATAAGTGAAATTGTTACTCATTTACCCATTACACTAGCTACTTTAAGTACGATTGTAAATATAAATTAGTGTGTAATTTATAAATATCTCAAATGTAATGAGTAAAATAAGATAAATATAAATATAATAATTATAAAAATTAACAACAGTAAAGCTATTACAGGACGTTGGGTTGAATCGCAACGCTTATAGAATTCATATCAAGAAAATTGATGTAGAAATACACGAAAATACCTTTTCATCTTAAATTGTGTTTTATCTCAATCTAGAAATCAAAATATATTTTTCTCGTCTATGAAAATGCTGTGACGAATCAGTCATAAATTATTCTATAGTAATTATACTGTATTGTGAATTATTGCGATAATAAAAAATATATATTTCGCTAAATATATGACAATTTGATTGACTTGCTACCCATCGCTCCACCCCACTTTTGTCCACGAACACTCCTAGTAACTACATATAGTTATACTAAAGATGCATACACAGGAGGTAGGTTTTTAATTTAATATTATGTTATAAATCTAGTTATAACAGTTCTTTCAGTCAGTACAAATGTACAAAGTATTAATAAGTAAGTCTTCGTTTCTCACATTGGATGTTCCGTTGCGCACTTGGTGGCTCAGTTTGATGCACGTGATCACTTATTTTTAAAAACGTCAGTGTTTTCCCAACAATGGATCCAAGTATCCAACTATACATTTGATGGATGTACCTTACTGTGCCGATGTTTATCCATTCAGTCCTTTTTTTATGTAAATATCTTTTAAATCCACATTAATTGTTATACATAAAGCATATACCTACGTACCATCCATTCGCCCTATAATTGAAACATATCCAACAAATTAAAGCTCCCCTTAGATTATATTATTCTTTGAGTGAAAATAGTAATAATTTTTTATTATGAAATAACATTGGACTATTTTTTTTGCGTGAATGATATGTTTCATTTATAATAAATTAATAAATCTGGAGAATTTAAAATACACGTTTATGTATAAATAATACAACATATCAATTATTATAAAAAATATTTAAAGTAGAATGAATAATAATAAACAAAACACTAGGCACTTACTAACAACTATAAAATTATCTATTCAGCCAAATATTATTTTTAATATTTTTGTAAGTTAGACCTTTTAGTTCTACTTAAAGTTTAATTTTTGGACAGCTGAATTACAGACATTTTCAACTAATTGTCTAATAAACGATATTTCTCAAATCCTTAGTTCATACAAAATATACTTAATAGGCCGTCACAGTAGGAAAAAATCGACCGTAAAACATGGTTTTGTAATTCCAATAGTACTCAGGCTTAGTTGGTTGTAGAAACATAATTTTGGTACCAAATTAAACGTGAAAAGTTGTGCTAATAATTGTTGGAACAGATTTTTGAAATTTGTCTTCAAACCGATTTTATTTATATTTAAAATTTGTTAAAATTTAAAAGTTTTAAAAAAATTATATAAAATCAACAAATTGAGATATCAAAATTCTGTTTCAACAGTTGTTAATACAACTTCTCGCATTTAATTTGGTACCAAAATCATATTTCTACAACTAATAAGACTTGAGTACTATTGGAATTACAAAACCGTGTTTTTGTAAAAAATATTATAATTTTACAACCGTCATGTTCTGCTATCGCAATTACAGCGGCAGTGTTCTAAAACCGTACTCATTCCGCCACACTTTGCGCATACGCAGCGGTACCTCATCCAAAATTGAAACCGATTATCTAGCGTATCTAGCGGTTATCTATAAATACCCAGATTATCGATAAGGAAAATAATAATATGGTCCATGAATATTATTTGATTTATTTATAATTAATAATTAGAATTCCTATTCTAATATACTAAACACAAGATGAAATCACATACATATCGTGAAGTTGCCAAAATTCAGCTGAAAAATGTACGATCTTAATAATTTTTTTTTTTTTTTTGAACTGTAGGAAATTTTTTAATAGAATTAGTGGTTTGGTTTAAAAAATGAAAATGTTTTAATTTAATTGAGCATAAGTGTATATAAAAAAAATATATATCGTTTACTCCTGAAAAAATTCATCGTTGATAATTTTTACAGGGCATTTTTAAAAGATACCGTGGAATTAAAATATAAATATTTTAATTTATTATAAAATATTTTTTTACTAAGTACAGATTTTTGTAAACTAAACATAAATGCATACAGCAATTTTATGATTTTATCGAAATAGTTGATACAAAACCTAATTGCTTATATTATTTTTTATTAAGATTACGTATGTATAGTTCGTAGTATATAGTATATATACCCTAAAATTATATATTGTGTATAAACGTATTGATGTTACCATGTACATGTTTAATGATATCTACATGATTACACTACTGATCAATATAAAATACGTGATCAAAGTATTTTTCATATAGAACTATAAAAAAAATAGTCCACTAATCTACTATAGGTGTTAGAGTATAAATATATGTAAACATTAGGTTATTTTTAAGTAAAAAGGCGACAGTGTGACATATTGGTAGAAACTTTTGTTTGGTGTTACTAGATCTAAATAAATGTATATATGTATAATACGTTAATTATTAAAATGCCCATGACTAATGATTAATGACTATAATTTGTTCAAGATAGTTCTAAGTATTATATCTGCTATAGTATCTATGTTACAGATAATATAAAAGTAAGTACCTAATTAAATTATTATTATTGTATTACTCACATTATTCATTAGTAATTGCATAATTAAATATTATGATCAACAATAATAGTGCATATCAAAATTAGAAGACATAAAAATTATCATTCTGTTAAACTGCCCACAACAGTAATTACGTATTCGTATATTCTAACTGAATTTTTATTGTGGTTTAATTTTTTTTTATTTAACGTTAAAATTTATCAACTTAAAACGCAGTTAGTGATTTTTCAAATAATATACCTAATACCTATATTGTGGAAACGGACAAAATAGTATTTTCCCTAAAACAAATTAAAAAAAAGTTTTGCATGCGGGATGCCAGTGATTCAAACCGAACATATTCAGTTAGTCATATTTTCAGATACCACATTCTTCAATCGATTTACAAAAACAACAATTTCTTCGCAAAACACTGAGTTTTTAGCCTACGTAAATACAAAACTTGTTTATGTTGAAAACTTTTTTAAATCCACGATAACGTCATTGTATAATCACATAATTAAAAAGCAGTATGATCTTGAACGAAAAATATTACAACAAAAGCTTAGACTAGCCTATCGGAATGACACCGATACAGGTGGATACCGAGCCCGCAAAAGAGGAAATTAAACAACGTGAAATTAATTGCGTAAAAATTAAATTCAAAGTGAGCGATAATGTTCGCATCAGCACTCAAGTGTTTACAAAAGGTTATTTACCCAACTGGTCTACGGAAATATTTGAAATTATCAAAATAAATAAAACATTACCCATCCCTTATCAGTTGCAAGTTTATACGGGGAAACCGATTTCTGATTGTTTATATCCCGAAGAAATACACAAGACCAATCACCGAAACGAATATTTAGTCGAGAAAATCATACGCAGAAGGGGTAATCAGGTGTTTGTTATGTGGTTGGAATTCGATACGACGCATAATAGAAGGTTAAAAACCAGTAACCTTAAACGGTGAAAACTCACTTCAGTAGTTTAATAAAATTCACTCGGATAACATGTGTATTGATTATGGATATTTTCAATAACTTGATCGATGGACGCAGAAAAAATACTATTTCACACATTCAATCAAATAACACAACGATTGCATATAATGTAAAGCTACTACAATTACTACAATTACTACAATAGACGCTTTGAAAGGTGATTTCGCTAATTTACAATTAAAGATAAAATCATTGGAAAATGACGTGCGGCAAAGTGTAAAATCTTTATTGGAGTCTGAAAGCCGTATCAGAAAGCCTTTAGCAGATCTCGCGTTGTTTATTTCAGCTCTGGAAAAACTTTGATATATTTACCGAACGTTTGAACGTACGGTGTATTTGATTGAATTCTCAAATATACGACCTCGAGAGCCCTCCAAACATCTGGGGGAAGGTAAGCGTAATTTTACTATTTTACTGATATCATTCTCCAGCACTTATAAGTGTAAAAAATAATATCTAACGTCCATCTTAGGCTAGACTATCCTCTCTATTTTTACATTATTACACTGGAAATGATGCCACACCTCCGTCGCGTGCACGTACTCCTCGTCGCTAATATGTTTTTCTGTTAACATGCTATAGAATTCACGTTTCGGGGGCAGGGTGGTCTCCTCGAGTCTCGACCATTCGTCGGTATACTCGTACGGGAACACGCCCTTTCGCATGACGAGTGGCATGTCAGCGGGCTGGAACACCTTGACGGTCTCATGAAACTTATCAAAGTCACCGGGCTTCGTGAGGAGGTTCCCGGCCAACTCGGCCAGGCTCGAAGTCATAAACCTGTACAAGTCCAAGAACCTGACGCTGAAGGTAGACGTAATATGTTTCGAGAACGAGATATAATTTCCCTCCGAATTGGGTATGACCGTTATGGATTCTTTATCATAACCGAGTTCGGTTACGATAAAATGCACATCGTATTTCGAGAGATTGTGATGGAAGCACGGTACAAAATTTGACGTGACGAGTTTCAGATTACATGGCGCGCAGAGAGTATGCCTCAGCCATCCCAACAGATGACAGTGATCGGGAACTTGATTAAAGTTAAAAATTTTAAAAAGTTTTAAAATTTTTCCATCTGGCCTCGGTGAACACCAATTTACACAATTCGCATTCATTCTTTGCGTTATGCACACGTGCCTCCTCCACACTCATCGATAAAGGGACGTAGGTAGCCTTCAACAGGTTAGCCAACCTACTCGCGACCGCGGAAATACTCGCCACAAAGTGTTTGGCCACTTCGTCATGCGATTCCGAACCGTGATATAAGACCGGGACCTGCAGTGCGTCGTATTTCTCCATTAATTCTATGGGCACGTTTTCCGCCGCCTTGACATAGTACCCGTAGCTCATCGGACGATGTGCGTGCACGCCATCAGTGCTCGCCTCCACCCGCTCCACCTGTTTTTCGAGTAAAACTTCAAAATCAGCGTAAATCACAAAACGGATGACGCTACATGTTGCCCCACCCGTTAAACCTGAGCACTTCCCCCTCCTTCGGCATAACGGGTAAAATTGGTTTATTCGTTCCGCATATCCTCATGTGTTGTTGGAGAGCCTCATTACCGTATAATTTATTATTTTTAATCTGCTCATCGAACGCAGAAAAACATCTCTTACATATAAGTAATCTCCTTCTATGTAAAGTTTTCTGGCTTCGTACCAGTCGAGAAAAGTTTGAAATGTACGTGTAGTGCATCCGCTCCGAGCCTTCAATCACAAAAAGATCGAAATTATCAACTTATTCTTGATCGACAACTCTAATTGGGAACACTACAATATCTTTTACCCCCTTACCCGCTTTATCCGCCTTACCTGGTTTCAATCCGTACACGTTTACCGACACCCCCTCATTTCATCATTTGAATATATGGATTTCCGAAATTGGTGTCAGGGAAGATAATTCGGAGAAATGATTATGGTTACCTACTGGAACGTGTTTGGCTAGAATAGCCCATTTGAAACAAAAATCGTCGATATTCGTCGGATTAATGACAGCCTTTTTACGCATGATATTCTCCGGGAGCGGAATATACGAAAACCCTTCTAGAGGAGTATGCTCATAAATGCCGAACAGCAAGCCATCGATACTAGACAGCGTAATGCCTGGCCCCTTTTTAATATACTTGTCCTCCTCCGACATGAGGGTGGCAAAGTCATCGTCCACCATCGCACTCACATCGCTATGGACATACACCTCCCTCAACATTGTTTTAAATGTTCTATCCTCATCCGGTAATTCCCTGTGTGTATATACGCTCTCTAACTTGAAATTATATTTAATCGGGTTAATACGTACACATTAATTGATTTTATTAACCAACTCGAGTTTTATCGAATTTAAAAACGCCGAATAACTCACATAGTTCTCGGTATTGCCCCTATAATACCATACTACGGTCCTATCCAGTGAAGAGTCGAGCTTGATAAAATCCGGTGTATTAACCATTTCAGTACGGGCTTTTTTTAAATTTTACAATATTACGCTGGGAATTGGTTTTAGTGCGTTTGAGTGATGCGATGGAGGGTGGGGGTGGAGATTTGTGTCGGAACGAATTCATTCACATTTGGCGCGGATACTATACTATCCACGACACCCGAACCTTATAAAAAAATAATAATTATGATTAATCCCCATACGTTTTAATAATATAATAATTACTACTCACTTAATGACTGTTTTTGCTGTTGTCGTCCGACCGCGATACCCCTAGCCGTATTGTATTTATCACCATATTTAATGAGACCTAATATAGGGTAATTATAGAATCAAAGGTTGTTTCTATGACTTATAATCTATACTGCGAGTTAAATACGTGATATATTATATTATAAATTAATATAATATAAATCATATTCAATTACTTATTCTTTAATATTTAATTTTATTCGCTACATACATTTTTATATTCATTTATACTATATTACGAAAATGAACGTTAGCGAATAATTGTCAATCATTAATATAAAGACTACGAAATATTCATTCTAGTAATGAAATATATACTAAGCTAACGTTATTTAAATTATTATTATTATTATTCTCATTTGAAATACTATTGGTTTAACTTAATAATCAAAATCGAAAAATTTGATATTTATTATTCACATCAGCCAGTCACTAATTCGATATTCATATAATATTAAATAAAATACATACCATGTGATATCCGTATCGCTCCATCGGATTATAACAAAAAAAATGATAAGATATGATATGATAACAATGATAATGTATGATAACAGATGATTACAACATCACGTCAATGATAACAGTAATAACAATGATAACATGTGATAACAACGAGCTGATATGTACATGATAAATATGGATGGAAGGGGGAAAGGCGGGGCTAGTTAGTGATAAGCATGGTTTGATGAGGGTGGTGGGTTATGGATGGGAAGAGAGTGAAGAGGTACGGATGGGTGGTGGGTGGGAAGTTATGGTCATGGGAGGGTGGAGGGAATAATCGTGCACGCGCGTGATGGTCAGAAGGGGTGCCTGGAGCGCTTGGTTTTACGGGGGGGAGGGGGGTACAGAAGGAACTAAATCATGCTACTATTAACGTTACGTGATACGAGAAGTTCTGTATTTTGAGTCGGCTGACTGAGCGGTGACGATGCCACATTGGCAATGATCCGTTCGGCATAGCAATTGCGACACACCACGGAATTCATAAGAATGCTACCTTCCTAGTCGCTGTTATGATTTTGCACTTATTGACCACGGTAGGGTGCGATACCGGGCGTCGGAGGGTGTTTTGAAGCAATGCCACGGGAGTGCTGTACGGGGCAAATTACTGGCCTCCAGAAACACCTACAACCGCGACGCACAAGCGATATGCAGGTGACACGGACGCAATGACAAACGATCGAGGGTTATAAAACGCACACGCGAGAAATGGCACCGCTGGGAAGTCGCGCCGGAAAAGGCCGACAGACAGGCCATACTGATCGGTCACAACAACATATACTGTCCGGGCGGCTGCGCTACAGGGGTAGGGGAATTATCGTGCTGACCGACGAAGTTTGAGAGTCTTCTCCTAATTGACCACGATAATCTAATCGGCGACTCGCGATTAACGACTGGCCTAATGAGTTTCGAACAGCTTGTGCATTTTTTTCTTTTATTTGTAATTTTTTCTGGCGGACTTGATGTTTCCAATTAAGGTAAGAATCAAGGTACATACCCAAATATTTAGCTGAATCATTTTGCGGGATTACTGTGTGATCCAGTAACATTTGGAGTTTTTCAGTTTTACGTAGTGTATAATTCACGTGTACCGACTTGTCACTTTTGATCTTGATTTTCTATCTCTTTGTCCAATTAGAGATAAGGTTAATTTATGTCTGTACGTTTTCAGTATCAGTCTGTTGGTCATAACTTGTTTCTAAAATTGTCGTATTGTCAGCAAATATAGCGGTCTACTTTAAGAATAGGTGATACACGAGCACGAGGTTTTATAATTCGCCTTGTGGAAAACTACAATGAGTAATCAGTATCATATGTTGCAGATAAGCCATTCAGATATGATTTGAATATTTTGTTTTTTATTTCATTGATTTTGTCTCGTAAAATTTTACTGTTGTGTACGAGTCAGAGGACGACCTTTGAGAATGGACGTAGGAGCTTGTAGTCGTGGTGTTAAATAAATTATAAAAAACTGTTGTATATTGTAATGAGTTGTTTTATTAAAAATCAGTATTTAGATTGGCGTGAAGGTGCTCGTTGTAGCCCGGGAATATCACGTCTGAATTGATGCCGATTCGGGCTCCCTTATATATTGGCTACTCCTCCTATCGGTACCTACATCGTCCTAGCAAAATAGCGTTGACCTCATTCGTTTTATCGTATACGCATGTGCTAGTTCCAGGAAATGACATCCACCCATGCTTTGTCGTCGAGTGGCGATAACTCACCGGACGCGGTTAGTCCATTTATTATCGAAATATAATTTAATATCATAAATCACTTGCCCAATATGATATTAAATTATTTAATTTAAATATTATATTTATTTAGATAATTTCTCGGAATCGCTGGTCGTTCGAGGCCGCCTTTTATCATCAAACCTGATATTCGTGATTCGAGTATTATTGGCTCGCTGCTGGTTGGTCACGCCCTAGCGTATTCTTGAGGGCGTTTTCTACTATTAAATTTATTAATTGCCCGTTTTAAGTGCACGAATTCTCTGGGCCTATTCTCAGAATTTCTTATGTTAATCTCCTAGATATTTTTATAGTCGGTCTAGCTTTGTCTTTTCCCAAAGCGTCTACGGTTTAGTAATTATTTATAAAGTGGTTTGTGTTGAAACGTACATAGTTCCCCCTTACCCTCGAGGTCATTGCTGATTTATTAGTAATTGTAAAAGTTATGTATGTTATGTATCGTCAGGTACATAGCATTACTAATACTGTTCCATTTCGTTTTATCCGCCGGATGTCGTGTTTTATGCCAGGTTCTTCTCGCATTACGCTTTTATTGAACTAGTTCTATAATTTCAATCGGGTAAGTGATCCGACTATTTTCTCTAGGAATTATGGGTGTTTCCGTTTTCGCTACTTCAACGACGAGATTAGTTATTTTTGCACTATCATGTCAATGTCTGTTGACGTTTTAAACTTCATTAAAAGAGTGATTGTTCCTTCAAGAGTACTCCATCTTATTCACAGTTGAAGTTAAAATTTTTAATGTGTTTATTGATTTTCAATCAAATTTTTTATTATTGTTTTAATTTTGAAAATTTGGACACATGAGCTACGTAATTATGTTAGTGTGCAGGTGTGTATTTATGTATGTGTATATTTACTTATAACCGTGAACATTCATAGCTAAATAACTAAGTTATCTAGCCATCTTATTTCCAGTTGAAGTTAAATTTTAGATCTTGAAATTAAATCTCGTATTAGTGTGTTTATTAATTTTCAATTAAATTTTTTATTATTGTTTTAAATTTGGAAATTTGAACACATAAGCTACGTAATTATATTATTGTGTAGGTGTGCATTTATGTATGTATATGCTAGTGTGTATAAATTTACTTAAAACCGTGAACATTCATAGCTAAATAACTAAGTTATCTAGTCATCTTATTTACAGTTGAAGTTAGTGTTTTTAATGTGTTTATTAATTTTCAATCAAATTTTTTATTATTGTTTTAAATTCGGAAATTTGAACACATAAGTTACATAATTAACATATATTAGTGTATAGGTGTGCATTTATATATGTATATACTAGTGTGTGTAAATTTACTTATAACTGTGAACATCCATTGCTATATAACTAAGTTATTTAGCCTTATTATTCACAGTTGAAGTTAACATTTTTAATGTGTTTATTAATTTTCAATCAAATTTTTTATTATTGTTTTAAATTTGGAAATTTGAACACATATGTTACGTAATTATATTAGTGTGTAGGCGTGCTTTTATGTATGTATATACTAGTGTGTGTAAATTTACTTATAACTGTGAACATTTAATGCAATATAACTAAGTTATTTAGCCTTATTATTCACAGTTAAAGTTAGAATTTTAAACATTAAAAATAAATATCGTATGCGTAATACGAGATTTTTAATATGTTTATTGATTTTCAATCAAATTTTTTATTATTGTTTTAAATTTGGAAATTTGAACACATGAGCTATGTTATTATATTCGTGTGTAGGTGTATATTTATGTATTTGTATTTTAGTGTGTATATTTATTTATAATCATGAACATATATCGACCATTGGGGATTAACGTAGGATATAATAAAATGCGATGATTCGCGCCCACAACGATATAGAAAAAAGAGGGCGATAAGCGCCAACAACGGTTTACTTATAAGGTGCGATAAGCACAAACAATGATTTACTTAAATTGGAGGCGATAAGCGCCACAACGATTTACTTCTAAGGTGCGATAAGCGCAAACAATGATTTACTTAAAATGAGGGCGATAAGCGCCAACGATTTACTTTCAAGATGCGATAAGCGTAAACAATGATTTACTCAAATTAGGGGCGATAAGCGCCAACGATTTACTTCCACGTTTTACTTAGTAACTAACGCGTCTGCAATTATAAACGAAATGACTTAACAAAAACTGGCGTCCGCGTCCCTTGAACTATACACCGCAACAAAACATTCGTTGTACGAATTTTTTTGTACGGCTCCACAGCGATTGTCTTTTCTTTGTGCGGGTTGTTGGTTCTAACCCAACGCCTTCTGTAGCCAGTTCTTGTTCCTCACATAAGTAAACAGGCTCGGTTTGTGATTCATTTTCTGGAACGCCGTCGAACCTCACGGCAATGTTTGGCATTGACTTGCTTCGAAACTGTCTAGCCCGTCGTTTGGCTTGTCGTTCCACCCAACACGGCGGCTCGACCTTTTTCGGGGGCTCGTCAACGAATGTGGGGTCCATGTAAATGAGTGACAAATAATGTCTAAACATGGGACCGCCATAGTTTGGAACGTATAACCTAGTATTACATACCCTCAGAGAATCATTATATATTAATTTTTCTGAGGGCACCGATTTGGCCGAGGGTGGCAGCTGTTCAATTGGGGGCTGCGGGCAACAGTCTGTCACCATGATTGTTGGCGCTGAATGGCATCGTCTCATAGTCTTGACGTCTTGTTGTTCCATATGGCCGTGCGTCCGCTCACTCAAATTTTCCGATTCAAGCAATTTCGATGAAGTTTTATGGCCGGCAGATAAAATAGTTTTAACTTCCATTTCTTGACATTCAATAATTATTTATAAGATAATACAAGATACGTCTTTACCGCTTGAGAGTTGATCGACAAATGTTAATTATATATTTATTTCTTACAAAGTAATAGTTTCCCGTAGCAACTAGACTTGTGTATTTTTTTTTGTATCCTCGTGTTACAGAATATTTTATAATTTATAATTTATTATTAAAATTATTATTAAATGAATATTTAAAATTTCAAATAAAAAATAGCGCCAAAGAATTGGCATTGGGTATATATCGTATTACGTAGAAATCCAATATAGGTTATTTTAGATTATATACAAAATGTGTATAAAGAATTGAAGAATTCAATTAATTACCTAAGTATATTTCATAGGCAGTATAAAAATTTAAATATATGTACTTTATATAGTTAATGATATAGTATCAATTAGGTATTAATTATTGTCTGTCGCGTGCTTAAATTGTTCAAATAAAAAGACTTTATTATAATTTAATGATTATTGTTTTAAAAATTAATTATTTTTACGAGCTAATTGCTCGTCATCTTGTTAATTAATAATGACTTATATAAATAATATAATAAATAATTTTAAAACTATTATTGCCGGGCTTACAGAGTGTTTAATATCATTGCATCGTGATAGTGGTCTTAACCATAAACTGGTAGCAATCAATTTCTACTCTCTAGTTACCAATACCAGTTCAATAAATATCAGATAACATTGAGTTGAAGACTTGAAGCTGCACACAACACACAATATAATATATTATATTTGTTATTTTGTGATATTGTGCTACTCTCAAATATAAAATATTAATTTATTAGTATTGTGTCCTTACAGTTTTTAAATAACAGTAACACTTCCAAACTTTCCGTAAGTATTGATATTAATTATTGATTATTTTGCAACTTTTTTTCAAAATATTGTGTTAGAAAGATATTGTTATAATTTATATTTATAGTAACGATTCATCGTGGTTAAATATCGTTATGATTTTCAACAACGAATACGTTTTTTTGGCTTGCTTTTAAATAAAAAATATGTTAGTAAATGCATAGGTAATTTTTTTTTTTTTTTTTGATTAATAAAATAATACTCATTATATTAACATCGATACTTTAAAGATACTTTACGGTTTATATACAACTATACAAAGATTTCTTAATTTTACCTCACGATGTATTGATACTTTTATATTTTAACAGTAATATGCCAGAATGTGAAGGTGGAAAAATGAAGCCTTTAAAAAACTCTAAAAAAGAATCTAAAGAAGTATATGAAGATGATTTGAAAATGAAACAAAATGAATGATCTTAGAACAAAAGTTGCACAGATAGGATCAATGGTCAGTGGAGGAATAAAGAAATGTGGCAAAAATAATATATAATGAAATTAAGAAAAGCACATTAAAATACTATCACCAAAAAAAAAAAAATTAGTTGATAACTTAATCGGTTAATTAATATATTTTAAATATTAAAACTGCTTTTGAATTTTAAACCACTACAGTCTATTTTATGAATACCTACATTTAATAATTTTGCATACGTTAAAAAACTGAACTGTTGAAGCATATTTCATATATGGATATTGAATGTATTATGTGAATATATTTTATGAATGCTATATTCTCTACCAAAAAAAGATACTATTTATTGCGTAAAATATACGCTGCAAGTTTTTGTGACCGCTTATTTATAATTTATATTTACGACTAGTAGTATGTACCTATCAGGGGCGGATTTAACAATTTTCCGCCCCTATCCAAAAAAACTTACTATTTAATAAAATATCCTCAAATAAATAAATTTTTTCAATACCTAATATGCAATTATTTTTTCATTTAAGTAAACTAAAAAAAATTCTGATTCAAATATAACATCTTCAGTTTATTTTTTTAAAGTAACAACATTTATAAGAAAAACATAATTTAATTGATATAATAAAAAGAATTAATTATTTTAATTAATTTAATACATTTTATTTAATTTTAATTTTTAATTCATAGTTAATTTTTGCAGTTTACATAGTTTTTTTTCTAGATTTCATTCTTGAGAAGTCATCAATAATGTCTTCATACTCTAATGATTACGTTCAATCACTTTCTATAGTTAATATGGCCAAGGAATTTAATCTTTCTTGCGACATAGTTGATCGTAAATAATTTTTCATTCTTTTTAATACTGAAAACGAATGTTCAGCAGAACAATTAGTAGCTGGTGTTGAGACAAATATTCGAAGAGCAATTTCAATATTTGGATATAGAATCTTCATATTACGTTCATAAATTACAAGCAATAATAATAATCATGTCATTTTCTTATCATTAAGACTTGTAATTTGATGAGAAAGAAAATGTAGTAGTTTATTAATAAATTCATTTTTTTCTAAGTCTGATTTGTAAATGCAACATAACTCATTTGCTTTAACCATTATTTCAGAGTTTTCCAATTTATGAAGTTTAGTAAAGAAATCAAACGGTTTGCAGAAAGTTTCATATAGTTTCGTCTATTACTCAATTCAGTAGCTAATCTATCAAGTATAACATAAAATGTATTAATTCTAAAATTATCTTCGCTGATATTTCTACTTGTCCGTCTCGAGTTTCATCATGACGAATTGTTTTTTTCTTTTTATAGATTTTTCAGATTGATATGTTTTGTTTTTTACTTTGCTTAGTGCTTTTTCTTTATATTCATCAAATGCCTCTCGCTGTGAATTCACTAAATGAATCAATGAATCACATAATTCGAGTACTGTACACACATCGATGTTAACATCCTGTAATTTTTTATTTACAGCATTTAACCTATCAAGTAAAAAACCCTACAAGACAGCCATGAATGCCATTTGCAGTTTTTCAAGTTGTATTCTAAGTCCACGAGCTTCACATATTGTTTCTGATTTTTCAGTTTTATCCAATTCGATTGTACTAAGAACTTGTATTATTTCATCCCAAGATTCATTCAAGCTAACACAATCATCATTTCTTGAAGACCAGCGTGTAACTGGAAGACTTTTGACCGTTTTAGCATTTGATTTTAAAAATAGACGTTAAAATTGACCATCTATGAGTTGAAGCCGAAAAAAAATTATAAACATGTTGTAATAAATAAAAAAACTCGACAGAGATTGACTTGAAGCTTTGGCAGAGTGATTTTTTTTTTTTATTATAGTATACGAGATACTTCATAAACAATAAGATAAGCTATAATAAAATACTATCGTCCTTGTCGTAGACGAGTTCCTGGGAAAATATAAATAATATTTTACTAAAAATAAACGAATACAAAATCCACAATTTCAAGATTTTGAAGTGATAGATAAAATTTTAAAAATTATGTACCTAATTTTACAAAATCAAAATAAATTTTCAACATAATTTTGCCGCCCTTTGTGACCGCATAGTTCGCAGTGCTTTAAATCCGCTCTTGGTACCTATAATATGTATTTCAACATTGATAATCGATTTAGAACCGTTATTTTATAGAACTGGAATAATACATTTTTTTAAAGTCTCGGGATCAAAACAAAACTAGTAAATATTTTATTTAAGACGCAAAACAGAATTCAGTTCCAATAATATCTAAAGGTTTCAGTCGTGTCGTACTATGTATACTTCCACAGTTTTTAATCTACAGTTGGTTACAAATTACAAATCTATGTTGTCGGGAATATGAATTTTTGTAAAAATATAAGCAATATTCATCTTGAATATTGATATTTTTATTTGGGATAAATAACTAATTGGGATATATTTATAAATCGTGCGCGGCCAAGGTCACAATATAAAAACCGGTTTTCATCATGGTGTGCCGATGAATATAATTTGTTGAATATAATAAAATTCATTTTCAGTGCAGATTATTATATTATTATTGAGTAGCCACAACATGTTAGCTTTACTCCAAGTCTAATCTGTAACCGATTGATTTATGGTTTTTGAAGGCGAAGTCTAAAGGGTGAAGTGGTCATACCGACATTTTGAGAACAATTCTGTAACCAGTTGATTCGTGGTCGTTTGAATTCTCAAAATTAGGTAGAAGTGTACCATCGAAAGATAAGTATACAACAGGACCATGTACAAATTTCAAATTAAATTGGGAGATCAATGACGGAATATCATTACATGATTCAATTTATCAGCCTATGTATGAATATAAAGTTAGAATTTACATTTCTATCCATTAAGAGAACCAGACCAAGCTTATGTATAACTGAATGGTAGTTGTGTGAGTCTTGATGAATTTTGAGGATAAATGCGTTGATATTAGAAATAATTTTTATATATGCTGTAAAAAGAAAAGTCAACAGCTGTAAAAAGATCCCAAGAACTGACGCATATTCCAAAATGGACATAACAAGATAATAAGTAAATAACTATTAGTAAGGTAGACAAATGTAATTCTTTGAAAAAGTTTTGCGTCATCAGAGCTCTGCCACATATTGATTCAATATGGTGGTAAAATTTTAAACTCTGTTTGAAGATAACACCAAAATATTTCTTTATATTACCTGACACCAAACTTTAGCCATTAATTACATATGTATAATTATTAATTAATAGCCGGTTTTTATCTGGTAAATTGCACGGAATGATATGAATAATATGTTTACAAAAATAATTGTGCATTTGTATATTCACAAATAAAGTTCGTTTAATGTACTAAAACTGAGAACTCTCAGAGAACATAAATTGAGCGAAAATATAATGAAAAAACGGTATGAACCAATTTAAGTCTAGAATTTGTGTCTTCATTTAAGTGGATAAAAAAGTGTTTAAACTATTACCTTTAATGTAATATTTGAGTAGAAGTCCCAAAATAAAATCCCTCTTAGTCAGAGTGAAAAATGTATTTTTTTTTGTATTCAGTCCCAAGAAGCCAAGGATATCTTGGATAAATTTTTAGCTCAGAGACAATAGTTTGCAGTATATTTGTGATATCGGGTGTGCTTGGAAGGGACACAATTAAGATAGATGGGTTGGTAAGCTTATTCGACAAATCATCATTAAATTTAATATTATTACCTATAGGATTTATATAAGATCATGGCCTGTATCAAAGATCTGATTTATTTAACAATGTTTGATTTTTTCAGTAGTTTTTCAAATGATTTTAAGTACTTCATGTTGTTGACAGATGAAACGTTTAAAGATAGTATAATTGTGTGTGGCATTCAAAAATCATTTGAGTGAATTAAAAAACTATCATGAAAAATTTTTTATTATTTGTAACTAGTGACAACCTGGTGTTGCCGTGCCCAAAATTTATTTATTTTATAAATATCTTTTGTAAATATCTTTGCCTCATTTCTTTTAATTATAATAGTAATAAAATATGTATCCAATGGCAACCTTATAAATAAATAGAGATTATACATAAATCCGACCGAAATAAGTACTTTTAGTTTTACCAGAATTTTTCAATTTTCCTGGAAACATTTCCAATTTTTCTTTCTGTAAAAACATTATTTGGACTATTACATATAAGTTATGCGCTTCCCGACGAACAGCATTTCATATATATATATATATGTAAATAGATAAAAAACTAACATTTACTTTTTCCATTTATCAAGGTTAATCGCTAACAATTCAAACTTAAAATTACTCATATTATATAATAATTTGTGTTAAACTGGTAAATAATTAAATAAATACCGCCTTAGAGCTAGCTGTTTAGCAACCAAAACAGCATAGTTGTAAATGTGCAGTGTGTTAAGTAACTTTAAAAACAGAGCGTTTAAGTCTCTAGCTGTAGCGGTAGCTAAAAATTGATAATACGATAATATCACATATTAATTTTATGTATCTTGACGACAAGTCATATTGGACAATTTATCTTAAAAATGAACGAAACATGTGATGTATAAATAGTTATAGTGAATTAACAATAGAAAACTTTTATAAATAAACAAACCGAATAGACATTTAAGAACAATTAATATCAAAAAAAAATGTGGAAAAATGAGGAACAGCTAGTACCCATTTGTTATAAAAAATTCACAAATTATGGTTGTCGTGTCCTTAGAGTTAAAATGCTCATGACATTTAATACTATAAAAATGCATCTTAATTTGCCCAAAAAATATCGAAATAAGCGCCTAAAACAATAAAACATAACATTACGAAATGTGTTAAAAAAATGTATTGTTTATTCATTAAAATAAACTGTAAATTTTTAAATAAATTATTAATAGATACTACACGTTGCATATTTGCATATTTTCTCGATTTTTGACACCTACGGGCATTATTACAAATTTGTAGAACGTTGCACTAAGTTTTATGGTACAGGTATATTTTGCAATGTTATGCATGTTGAAGGTTTCTAATCACAAATCGTACGAAAAAAAGTGCGTATCTTTGAACCCCTAATTTTATACCCGTTGTAAACTATAGTAATTTTTACAAGAATACAAATAACAAAAACATGAAATATTGTATAGTTTTCTTAATAAATCTTATCAAATTGATTTAAAGAAAAGATGGATTTCGGCGGATAAGCTATTAAAATGAGTACAAATCAAATTTAATATTTAGATATATATTAGAGTTGTTCATATAGTTAAACAAGTTCAACATTTTTTCTAATTTTGTTTGATACATTTAAAATAATATTAATACATTTTATAAAAGATAATTAAGAATTTTAATAATTTGGATTATGGACTATACCTTAATGGATATAATACTAAATTATGTAAACGTAATAAACATTATTATTTGACGAAGGTCATCGATGTGTGGCCTTGGTACAGTTTGATATACTTATTGTGTACGTGGTCAGGAGGCAGTTCGAAAAATATAATATAGGCACTTTAAAAACTGTTAAATACATACGTAATTGATAGTTATGTTACGTAACTCGTAGTTGTGTTAGTAACGTAGGTTACTTATCATAATTCGTAGTTGATTAATTGCTATTAATAGAAAACAAATCGTTTTCACTGCAGCGACTGATTAAATACGAACACAATTATTATAATTATGAAACTATGAAAATAACTTTAAACAAAATAATATTATTTCTTTTTGTAGCAGCGGGCGGGTTTATGACGTTTATGCCTGAAGTGTTCCATGACGTAGAAATTGTACTTAATTATAACATTACAATACTATGCTAATTATAGGTAGGTACTTAATAATATATTATGTTCATAAATAGTAAAATAATGATCTAGTGGTATTATTTTTTGTTTAATATGATAAGCCTAAATGCTTATTATCAAAATCGCGGTGTGGTACCTACTACGCGGAAATAACACTACTATAAAATAAATACAGCCACGGCTTATATTATTAATACATAACCATGTTGATCGACCTTTTCCGGCTTAGCATAGGTATAGCAAATTTGATGAAAATAGCTTGAATTAGAGACTGATCAATTGTAAGTACTCAGTTGTATCCAAGGTCACCGACAATATAATTGCATACTTACTTAAAGTTTGTGATATTATACCTATATCAGAGATAAACATTTGTAAATTATTAACTTCAATATTTTTATTATTATTAAGACTCAATGATACGTGCCTATGTACTATATACATCTATATAATAAAATATAGGTAGGTACCATACATATCCGATACATAAACACGGATCATCAAATAAATACGCCACTACCGTCAATGGACTGAAATTTATTTCAATAAGTGCTAATCCACAGTAGCAGGGTAAAGATATTTTACGAATCTAATACTTACTGCGCCGTCGACGAATAGCCTTGAACACTAATTATGGTGAAAAGACATCATTAGGCGTTACATTGTTGAAATCGTGATTTCCACATAAAAACTTAATCAATAAGACTAAAGACATTTGTGATATTATATAATATTTAAAACCACAAAAATAGAGAGGAAATAATAATATTATTATGTAGATGCAAGACAAGGTCCATACGGTACACTACCACCTAATATAAGACAATCCGTTGCAAATCATTACAGTTCAATATACCTATATCAGTATCTTCTGTACGACTAATTCGTATTTACTTTTTAAACATTGGTCAAAGGTTTAAAAAATATTTAGAAATATGTATATTATACAGGGTTATTCAAAATGATTCATCCAATTTAAAATACTTACATATATTTATATTTTATACTTAGAACAATATTTTATACATTAAATTAAAGAGAAATATGTCAAGTTTAATTAATTATACTTATAAATGTTCTATGTGAGCTCCTTTGGTCACACGAATAATATTTAGTCGGTAGTCAAATTCATTCCATACTTCTTGCAACATATCTTTTGTAATTGACTCCACCGCTGTTGTTATTCGATTTTTCAATTCATTTTGGGTTGATAGCAATGGTGGTATATACACAGCATCTTTATGACGGTTTACTTTACCACTTAAGTGGAAGGATGCTTCGTCACTGAAAACTAAGCGAAAAGCAAAATTTTCATCCTGCATAGCCTCCTGCATAAAAATGCTAAATTCAAGTCGTTTCAACTTATCATTGGGTTTTAAAGCCTACAACAGTTGCAACCTGTATGGTTTCATAGTTAAACGTCGTCTTAAAACACGCCAAACAGTTGTTTGTGGAATTTCTAGTTCTCGACTTGCACGGTTGGTTGACTTACGCGGACTGCGTTGAAAACTCTCTCTAATTCTTTCCACATTATCATCGGATACACGAGGTCGACCTGTGCTTTTTCCTTTGCACAAACACCCTGTTTCTTCAAACTGCTTATACCATCGACGTATACTCTGAGCAGTCGGTGCATCGATACCATAATAACGACGAAAATCGCGTTGCACAGTTATTATCGATTCACACTTCGAAAATCGCAACACACAAAACGCTTTGTGCTGTCCGGTCGACATATTTGCGGAAACTAACATATCGCCTTAAGCGATAATTTAAAAATAACGAATTAATGACATTGTAAAACTTGAGATTACCCTCTATTCATTTCTACATAATTTGATAAGATAAAATTTATATTTAACCATTTTATAGCTATCTTAAATTGGATGAATCATTTTGAATAACCCTGTATTATTATTATTATTATTATATTTTGATTTGAATGCTTGATATGTACGATGTCCACCAAGTTTTGTTATCAATATGTTAGTAATTTATATGTTAGTTATTTTATTCTCGGGAAAAGAAAAAAATCGCATGGGGCTTGATCAGGAGAATAGAGAGGGTGCCGGACCATAGATATTTTTTTTCAGCCAAAAATTCACGAGTTTACAACGCTGAATGTGCTGGTGTAGGGCTTACGATTTCACGTGTACTTAAATACACGGGTACACGTGTAATTATGAAACCCGTGTATTTAATGTTACACGTGTATTTAATATTACACGTGTATTTAATATAACACGTGTATTTAATATTACACGTGTATTTAATATAACACGTGTATTTAAGGGCTTGAAACCGAAAAAAATTTTTCAGGTTTCGGTTTCGGATACCGGTTTTGATTTTTTCCGATTTTGGTTTCGGTTTTGGATACCGGTTTTGATTTTTTCCAATTTCGGTTTCGGTTTTTAACGGTTTAAACCGGTATTCAAAATCGGTAACGAAAATCGGTTTCAAGCCCTGTTTAATATTACACTTGTATTTAATATAAATGTAAATATAAATGTATTCAATGATAAAACTATTCTGTGGTATGACTTAGCAGACAAAGCACACACAGAGCATAATATAATATAAGTATAATCTGCAACGACGTCCTTGACC
>JACXSJ010002583.1:0-18283 GCA_014851325.1 Pentalonia nigronervosa | reverse complement strand
TGCTGGTGCATTGTCATGATGAAGAAACCAGCATCCACTTCGCCATTTTTCTGGGCGCTTTTTGCGAATTCTCTGAAACGTATTAAGACATCTTTATAGAATACCTGATTGACTAGGGCACAAATTCATAATAAACAATACCTTCAATATCAAAAAAAAAAAAAAAAACAATTAGCATTGTCTTGACATTTGATCTCACTTGGCAAGCTTTTTTTGGTCGAGGGGAAAATTTTGTTTTTCACTGAGATGACTGTAACTTTATTTCCGGATCGTACTCATTAACCCATGTTTCGTCCTCTGTGATGATGTTTTTTATGAAATTAATATCAGCAGATCGATTTTTAAGGTCTTGACAAATCGTTAAACGATTTTCCTTTTGTTCCAATGTCAACAACCGCGGAACGAATTTGGCAGCTACCCTTCTCATCCATAAATTTCCTGTTGAAATTTCATGACAAGATCTAATTGAGATTCCTGTCTCATTTGCTAACTTACGAACAGTTAATCTGCGGTCATTTCGCACTTTTTCGTAAATGTTTGCTACAACATCATCATTTCTGGATGTCGACGGTCTTCCAGGACGTGGATCATCTTTAGTTAACTGTCGACCATCCTTGAAACGTTTAAATCACTCGAAAGTAACAGAACGACTTAAAGAATCGTCCCCAAAAGCAGTTTTAATCATTGTGTACGTTTCAGTTGCATTTTTACCAAGTTTCAAGCAAAATTTGATGAACACACATTGTTCGTTAATTTCGGACATGACGAAAACGGAAATCGAAACAAACTGACCAGATTTAACCACGTAAAATATTAAACTTAGATAAAATAGCGACTTTGGGTTTTGTTTAAAATATTCTCTAATACGTTGGGAATACATATATTTATAATTTAAAACGTTATCATGTATAGATTAGCCGCAATAACATTTGTCCTGGTACTTTTTGAACAGACCTCGTATATATATACAGTGGTCGCCGCTTATTGGACTCATGGTTAATTGACTCATTCGCCTATTAGACTCAAAACGGCTGGTTCCAATTTGTACATATACTAACACATAGCAAAAAATTTGTTTATTCGACTCACACACCGGCTAATAGGGTCATTTGAAAATTAAATAAATAAAGAAAATATGTACATACATTGAACAAACGTGTTATAAATGCAATATAAGTCGGTACTCATATTTTGCTTTTATCGCAGAGATAAAATAAATTACTTTTTCATGATAAACCAAGCCGTCGTCAATGTCAATTAGTACGACAGGTAGTGTATGAAAAGACGTCATCGTGTTCAGTGATGGATTTTTATCAAAAAATTAATTAGATTTTACATATCTACATATTATTTTATTTTTAATTGCGTATAGCTAGATTTTTATTTTTATACATACCTTGAATCTCAATAAATATTTTTTAAGTAAATAAGTTTTAAATTTAAGCGTTTTTAAAATTTTTTTTTTTGGATCATTCGCCTTATTGACTCATTCGGTTAATAGATCAAATGGTCAAGTCCCAAAGTGAGTCCAATAAACAACAACCAGTGTATATATATGTTACAACTTAAGTTCAATGACGAAATTTGAACATTTACATTAGTGACCGGTTATTAACGTTAGTAGCCAAGTTGTCAGTTGTTAAGTTATTCAGTATTTTCGTAAGCTACCGAACAATAACTCCAGTTTTCGAGATAAATTATTTGTAAATTATATAACTAAATAAAATGATATTTCCTCAATGGCCGAATTAACGCGATATTAACCATTGTCTGTTGGTCAATTACATAAGTGATTGAAAGTACACAATATTCGTTTCATTAATTACATTTTATAAGAAATAAATAAAGCAAAAACAATTATAATTAATAATATAATTTCTTGTTTTGTTTTTTTTTTTTTTTTTATTATTATTATTAAATAATATTAATATTTAATATTATATTTTATTCGTAATTTATAATTTATTTTCACATAGGATGCTGTTGTGTTATTTTGAGTTACACAACAATCCCATTGATTGGCAAAATATGCATATGTTTGATTTGCACTTTAATTAGTAATAATTGCACGTTTCACCTTGTGATCTAGACAAATTCCCTAATTATTGATGTTATATAGTTAATACGTTTAAATAAGTCACATAAAAACGCAATTTTTTTAACTAGAATTTATGTAAATAAATATTGTAGAATACCAATATTTACAACATTAACCATTATGTGCTGCTAATTACGTAAATTATCATCTTTTTCATATATTTCTATTATGCTAGGTAATTTTTGACATTAGCCGGACTTTAACGTAAATATCATGATATTAGTCATTAACCTTAACATATATATTTCCAATTTCGAAAAAAAATATAAACTTCAAACGCTTAAAAAAAAATTGTTGATCTCTCAGTAAACGTTTAGATTTTCAACGGAGCAAAGAATGTATTAATTTTACAATAATATGTGTGTATGGTTTTTTTCTATCTGTATACACAATAAAATATCAAAATTAATGCTTTGATTTTCTTCACTATGTAGTATTTTTTTTGGTGGGAAAGTGAATCAAATGATACTAGAGTTTAATTTTAAAAATTCTAAATAGTTTTTAAAATCACCGGGAAAAACAAAAAAATTAAGGAAAACGGGAATTTTTATGCAAATCTGGTTTTTAACAAAATCAATTTTGTATTTTTGGTGTAAATTAAAAAAAAAATGTATGTAGATACATAAAATTTTCACCAAATGTTTATATATCCATTTTCTATTTACTATAACATTTTCAATATATTTCGACTCTTTTTAAAATTATTTATAGGCACAAAAATGTTCGTGTTTTTTTAATTTTTTTTATTATTGTCGATAAAAATATTTTTAATCGGTTAAAAAATTGAAAATTTAATACAAGGTTCATCATAACTTGATATAAATATCATAACTTGATCATAAACTTAAGATATCGACAAAATACGTAAAAATCACGAAAACTTGCAGTTTTTTTGATTAAGAAATTCATAAAAAAATGTTCTGTTTAAATCTAAGATTTCAAAATTCAACACAGTTTTACCATAAGTTTTTCTACCTTTCACAAAAAAATTAGTTTACTGGAAAGTAAAATTAACTTTTTATAAGCGTTTGAAATTAAAAATTGGATATTCACCTGTAAATTATAGATTCCTTAGAGAACAATTTCCTTATTTTATTATAATTCAAAAAAAAAAATTATTATTGACACTTGAAATTTTTACCAAATATTAAGACTATTATTTTCTGTACATTTTAAAATTTTAAAAATACTTTGACACTTTTTGAGCTAAATGTAAGCATAACAAATTTTAAATTTTTTTAAATTTTTTTTCTATATAATATACTGCTAAAAAAAATTTATTTTGGTCAAAAAATTTGAAAATTTAATTCAAGTATCCTCATAAGTTGTTATAATAGTAATTCAAAAATAATAAAAATACATAGGCACAATTTTTTTTTTATAGATATTTTAAGTTTAAATTTTGACATCAAAATATCGAAAGTTTGCTAATTATTTTGTGAGTAAAAATATTTTAAATATTCTATTTTTATAGCTAAGGATTGAAAATTTAAAACAGAGTTTCTTGTTAGTTTTTCTAGATGAAGTTTAATAATGTTAAAGATACAAAGGCCTTCTTTTTTTTTAAGCATTTAAAGTTTAAATTTTGACCAAATTTTATTAAAATCTCGAATGTTTGCAAATTATTTTGTTAATGTTCAATTATTATAGTTCTGAATTGAAATAAGGTTTTTTGTAAGTATTTTTTAGTGTAACAAATGATTCAAAAAAATATATTAGCATAATCGTTTTTAATAGATATTTTAAGTACAAAATTGAACACTAAAATATCAAAAATTTGTAAAATTACTTTGTAGTTAAAAATGTATAAAGTATTCAATTCTTAGATGAAAGAATTGAAAATTTAAAACAAAATTTCTCGTAAGTCGTTAATGTTGTAATCAATAAATCTAACACATTTTTTTACATGGTTGATTTTTATAGACATTTTAAGTTTAAATTTGGACGAAATAAAATATTTAAATGAAGAATAACGAAGTTAGTTATTTCGTTGTAATTCAAAAAATATTTTTTGCGGGTGCTTGAAAATTTAAAATATATAATATTTTATACTCTCAATAACATTTTAAAATGCAATGTTTTCTTTAAAAATTAATTCAATCTAAAAATTAATTATTTTAATAACTATAATATCATAAAATACACTTAGTTATGTAGGTTGGCAGACCATCTTCATTCATAATCGTTTTTCGTATGAAATAATTTTATATCATTGAATTTAAATGTAACAAATCCATACAGTGACTCTACTCGACACCCGCTGTACAGAACGGTGCCTATTTGCCAACAATTTTTTTTTTAATGATTATTACTGTATTTTTAATGATTTCCGTCAATATTATCAATTTATACAAACATTTTTTTTTTGTTTAAAGTAGAAAAATTTATGATGAATCTTTTACGATTATTTTAAAGTTAGAAAATAAAAATTGTTATAAATAATATAAATCATTAACATTAAAATAATTTGCAAATGTTTACCTAGATATATTTAAAGATATTTTTATTAATTTTTAATTATACATATATTATATATGAACGTGCTTCGAAAATAAACAAACAAGTAATAGTGAGTAATTTTTAATATAATAATATAATACGCACTTACTTTTTTTGTAATTTCCAAGGAAAAAAATAGCGGGGCTATAATTAATTTTGTGCTTACATTAATATTGACAAGTAATAAGTTACTACCATTTTATAGTCCCTACTCAATTTTGATGGAATTAACAATAAATTATAAATATAATATTAATATATTGTAACGAGCACTGTCGCAATTGATTTTCAAATGTAAAGTAAGTACATAATTGATTGTATGTTTATGTATATAGCGTCATGGACATATATTATTTTATTTTACAGATTTTTGAAATATTTTCGTGAGTAATAACAGCACAGGTATAGCCTCAGCAATCATAAGAATTGCGGTAGCGCCAAATTCTATTTAACTGGTTATGAACCTTCCCCTTTTCCGTCACTCATATCTTTATTGACTTCATTGGATGTTGTTTGCAAATTTATTTTTATACAATTTGTAATGTTAGGTTTCAAGAGTCAAATCTAAAATATTAGAATCCAATGTTTTCCTTACTATTATTTCAGCTTAGTGTTTACACATTCTAAATAAATTTAAAAATTGTATAGGTACAAAAAATTATAAATTCAATTTGTTGTCATTTATAACTTAATTTGTAAAGATACATTTATCATAATTTTTTAAACAAAAAATAATTTGCCAACCAAATAACATTTATGACGAAATTTGAATAATGTTATTTAACGACACTTTTAATAAAATAAACCAGTGATTTTCTACATGGGTGATTCTTTCAACTCATTAGTCGCTACTTATATATAAAAGTATAAAGATTTTTGAAATTTATTTTTTTACATAAGTTGAACATAAACATTTTCAAAAAAATATATAATGGTAAGTATAGATATTTTTACTATTTTCTATCGTTATTAATTCTTAGTTACAGATGTTAGTAGTTAAAAATATAGTTTAAATAAGCGGAATAGTGAATAGACATTCTGCAGGTTACCCCGGTGATCTATCACTCATAAAAACTGTTATCATATATAAATGCTAAATAAGTATTGATACTTATATAAACTTATAACTAAATAACAGCGACTTAGAAATACAATTTTTTTGCATGACAAATATTAGAGAAATATTTTGCTTTAGAATATAACATTTAAATTGTATGTTGTCATTCAAAAAAAAAAAAAAAAAATTATAAAAAGATAATAATAAATAAAAGACAAAAAAAGGTCAGCAGGTGAGTACTGTTCTATTGAACAGTAGGTGTCGAGTGGGATCAATGTTATGAATTTGTTAAATTTAAATTCAATGATATAAAATTATTGTATACAAAAAAACGATTCTGAGCGAAGACGGTCTGCCAGCCTTCATAACTGAGTGTATTATATGATAATATTTCTATTGACATAAATAATTTGACTAGTAATATCACAGTAAGTTGAATTAATTTTTGCAGAAAACATTGCATTAAAAAATTTAATTAAGTGTATAAAATATAATAATATAATTTAAAAGTTGCTTATAATATTGCTATTTATATATGCTTATATAAACATTTTATGAAAATAAAATAAAATTATGTATTTATTTATATTATTTTGATTAAGATGTTATTTGATTTAATAGATATTATTCAAACAATATTATGAATCGTATTATTTAGACTGTTATTTATTATACATATTATTCGTAGTTACCATAACTATTACGTTACATACGTTATGAAGGTATACAATACAATGTTCGGAAAGTTAACTTGAAAATATAATACTGAATGCATTCATCTTTCTCGTCAAATGCGTAAAAAACAAAGTCGTTCACGTTTACTTTTTTTAAAAGATCCCGTTCTTATAAAAAATGAAAACATTCATTTAGTCAATCATTTAATTTATTACATTATAAAACGTAGAGTAAGGTATATAATATATTATTTTTCTTAAAGTTTTTTTTAACATATGTAATACTCTAATCTCATATAAAATTAGCATAATATATCTTCAATATTAAATTAACCATATTATAATAAAATTAATAATGAAATGAAATTCCCATACTTATACATCAAATATAATCAATAATCATTATTCTCTATAAGAGTAATGACACTAACAAGGAACAAAATTTATTAAAAACAAAGCAAAGTTGAACATACCTTTAATATAAAATATATTTAAAAATATTTCTGTTAGATGGGTACCTATGTTATATTTTGATATTGTAAAAGCAAAAATATTCGTTTTTTGTAGTTGTCAATCCATATAACTTTTTTAAATTTAAAAATATTATGAATTATCTGTATAATTTGAATATTAAAAGTTTTTTTACTTGTATAAAATAAATACCAGATTCAGTAGATCATATTGAACATTTAGTATTGTAATGACTAAAAAATGGTTCGAAATTACTGGAGATAATCATATGTCTCTAAATCAATTACTCAATTATAAATTAATATATTACCTCTCCAATCCTTATAGCGACTTCCCTGTTAAAACCGTGGTTAACATCTAAAATATAGAATGAGGTGACCGGTTTGTACTTTACAATAATGAGACCTTTTCTCTTGGTTCACTATTATCAATTTAATTTAACTTTATAGATACACATCAACATATATATTTTAATTTATTATAATAAACGTTTACAATTAATTTTCACAATTATGTCTTTCTGCCTAGACGATCTGCGCAGTCCTTTAAACTCGCCTTCAAACGTCTATGCAGAAAAAGAGTAATAACACAACCGACCTGGTGACTAAAAACTGAGCTCCTCATATCTAATGTTGTGTTTGTGTATATATGTGTAATATCTTATCGTTGATCCTATTCAATATTTGTAACTTATTCTTATCCTTAATGGCTATCAGTTATTATAATTATTTTATTATATATTTTAAATTTAAAAACGATATGATGGCTCAGGCGCATATCATTACAGTATATATATATTTTAGATCCTGTATGATTTAACCCACTATATGATACCACGTGACTTTTATTACAAATATTTTTCATAAGAACTACATTAAAAAAAAAAAAAAACTTTATAACAAATGATTTTTATGATACTTAATTTTAGGAGACTTAACTATATGACACACGACTTTCAAACATTTGACGTCTTTGACGTCTTGTTATCATTTGTTTTACATAATGCCTATGTATATTATAATTTATAGAACTTTTTAATTTGTATTATTTTTCATTTATCGTTTTTATTCATATGCTACTATAATAAATTAATAACTGTCATTATTTCAAATTTCTAAGGTTAGGCAAGTTAAGTTTTTTTTAATTTGTTATGTTGATATAGAAAAATGTAAGTTAAGTTTAACGTTAGAAATAACTTTACTTTTTTTTAACTTTTACATGTTGCAAGTTAGAAAATAAAAGTAACTTAACTTAGTAAAAAATCAGTTTCTTCATATAAAATTAATGATTTTACCTTTTTTTAAATTTAACAAATAATAGTAATTTAATAAAGGTCTTACTGTTTTAAATAAATTAATGTATTAAGATTAATTTCTGTAAGTACTTACATATCTATAACTAAGTCATAATAATCAAATTAATTATTAAAACACACCCAATTAATTACCAAAACATGTATAATATCAAATACCTATCATTCAATTCATTTGTAATTCTATTATTTGAATTTTGATTTAGTTACATCTAAGTTTTTAAGAAAATCATTAGTTAAATCATTTTCAGTAAAAAGGAGGGGGGTTCTAATTTGAAAAATAGAAGATTGTATCATCAAAGGACACTCATTAAGTGGTAAAAAAAAAATAAAAAGAATTTGAAATTATGATCTTTGGATATTCTTAAAAATTCTAAAAATCAGAAGCTAAAGAAATTTACTATTAAACGGAAAATGGGGGTGAGCATGCTTAAAATCATCTTGTATTTAATATATTCTGTGAATATGTAATACTATAACCATTATTATAAATTATAATTGATGACTTATTATATTTTAAAATAATATTTGATGTTTCCGATAGTTATTTTATATTTTTTATTAAATTAAATTTTACAAAATAGAATATATGATTTTAAATCTGTGGTTTTAAAGAAAAAAAATAACTTAACGTGATAATATAATTAATCATGAGCTACTGCATAACATAGAAAAAAAAATTAACTCGTCAAGTTAATAAAAATAACTCGTTATGTAACATGAAAGTAATTTAAATTTAACTTTTTAATTCGTTAATACCAGCTGTGATCATTTCTATGTAATGTAAATATTTAATATTGTATAGCGGTAGATATATATATTAATTACAAATCAGAACAATTGTCCATTCGAATAAATTATGGAAATGAAACTCCTTGATAAAATGGTAATATGACAAACAACGAATAAACGGTATGACTTATATTATTTGGTATACTCATAAATATAATAAATTACAATAGTAAGTACAAGATTATAGTATAGTGGGTATAGCGTGTATTATTATTGTGTATTTGAAAAAAAAAAATAATTTTATATTCTTATTTACCCTGTATTATAATCAATATAAATTAACACACGATATAGCATAGCGCTATAAAAATATTTATTACTGTCGATTTGTATATTATATTATATCATAGTATAATATATTGTAGGTATATTAAAAGCACACATTTTATTTTTCGTCCACAAAAAATAAAATTAATTATCATTGATTTAAAATTATGCTTATTTCAGTTTTTTTGTTTCTTGTCAGGCATAAGTATAAATAATAATAAACTAATTACTAAAATAACATTATGATGATAAAAACAATAAAATGAATAGTAACAAGTATTAATATAATGTTGTATAAATAATAACATATTAAATATGTTAAATGATAAATCCGTTTTGTGGCATGGAATGGGGAATTTAATTTAACTGTCAAATTTGTTACGTGAAGTAGTTGCTGTAATATAGACCCTGGTAAAATTAGAATGGTTAAGTATAACAGGTCGGTGTATAGTATTTTGAATAAAATTAAATATTTAGTGGTGGATTTTTTTTGATGTGTGCGCTAATGTTAAATGTGATGCCAATGTAACATCATATCCGTGGGGTGTGGTCCGAGGCTATAGCAATAGCATAACCACCATCAGTCGACGATTTTGTTGGACAGGATTTTGAAGGTTTGTAAAATCGATAACACCAAAAATCTTGTTGCATTTACCAAAAGCTTGAACAAATTCAAAGTATGCATATTATACAGATTAAACATATATGGTTTTACCACGCCACTGATTTGATGATTGCGAAAATAAAAACGTTTACATTAATAAATATTATACTTCAGCACATTGCCACAGACCGTTCTACACGGGATAAATAGTCACGGTAAGTTTTTTTTACTGCTATCTCGTCCATCATTGTAGTAGAACGCTAAAGAAAAACAAACTGTAAATTTTACAGTTTGTTCTGGTAATGTCGTGTATGGTAATATGATTGTTAAATAGTCTTCACCCAGTATTGGACTACGTCAATGACTTTTTGATTCGCCTGTGTAAGGTCTTATTCGGAGCATATGTACGTATAGTCTGGGTATACAATTAAGTGGGACTTGCTTTGCTCTTGGCCACATGAACAGATCGTATTTCAATCAGCTAGTAGTACTCAGCTCTTTATATCGACTTTATAGCGTCCTATACCAGTTCTAAGTCTGTTTATTGATTTCCAAATCGGCCATTTGTTCCCATGACCAAGTGGTAGGGTTTCATTTGGTTGTAGCCATTGGTTATCATGATTGGCTTCAGCTTCCTATTTCTCTAGTCTAGACTTACTTGGTGTTATGTTTAATTTAGTAGTTCCCCTTAAGAAACTATTCCATGATTTTAGTCATCACTTTGGTATTTGCAATCCATTCATAAAGTGCCGGGTATCCATTTCCATTTTAGTTCTTTCTCAGTCTGTCTGTACCGTCATCTAATATGTGATAAAGATATGCCGGACCGTATATATAATTTTTCGATTGCTGTATTCTTTAAACAGCTCGCGATAATACGGCATGTTTCATTCAAGGCTATGTCTACTTTTTGCATGAGCCTAGCAGCATTATACTGCACTCGCATATTCACCTGCAGAGAAGTCTAACGATAGCATCGTTGTTCTTACGATATGTGGTTCAGCGCCCCATGCTGATTCTACAAGTTTTCTTAGTCGGTAATTTCTTGTATTTACTTTGAACTTTGTTTTTTGCAATGTTCCTTGTACGTGAGTGATCTGTATAAATTCACGTCCATATATTTTAGATTTTGGTTATTTTTAAGTTCAATACCATTCCATTGGATAAGTAGTTTTTGCTTTGCCTTTTTGTCTTTTAGGTGGAATACATATATTTCAGTTTTGGCCAAGTTTGGTCGTAGAGAGTTATTTTTGTAGTATTCTTCTACTTTGTTGAGAGTGTTTGTGAATTTGGACTCTATATTTTTGAAGTTGTCATTCAACTTTAAGACTTGACCAGGACATAATTTACGGGATCTAAAACCGGCCTGTTCTCTTATTAGCTTACTTTCTACTTGGTGTGTGAGACGGTTAAGTATCATTCTTTTGTATAGTTTATATATATGGCAGAGAAAAGTTATCGGCCGGTAGTTTTTTTGGCTGGATGCTTCTTTCTCAGGTTTCAGTAATGCGACTATCTTGGCTTCTAAATCTTAGGTATTCGTTGAGTATCATTTATATTGTTGAATAGGTTTATAATCCATGCTTTTGCTTTCGGTCCAAATTGCCTTTGCTCTGTGCATATATCATCTAGTCTAGCTACTTTATGCTCTTTCATACTAGTTACATCGTTTTAAAGGTCTTCCATATCGAAATGTTTACTTATATCGTCGTTTTGTCCTTGGTCGTATCTCTCATTAATTTTTCTTTTTGGATTTTTGGTCTCGTTCGAAGAGTTTTCCCGTTTAATAGTACTTGAGTTGCTACCTGGTCTGGAGTAACAGTTGTATGCATTGACTTAGCTTTTGGGTCATTCCCAAGGCTTCTAAATAGTTTTCAAGTTTTTTTGCCACTATATCTATGTTTATGTTCTTTAACATTTCGCACTACCTGTTTCTCTTCACTTCCGATATAGCTTCTAATACTTTCACGCCCTCTTCTATTATAAAAACATTGAAGGGGTCTGTTTCGTATTCAACAGTATATTTATTGAGTTTTTTAACGATTTCTAACGTGATTCTCGTTATGTATTGCTTTTTATACCTTTAGGTATAAATCTTCTGGATGTTTTTTTTAACTATATCGATGAATATGTCATAGTTTGTGGGTGCTGCATTTTTATTTTTTCTTCTAGGTCTTCGCCAAAAGTTTTCCAGTTAGTTTTTTTTAAAATTATATCTCCTTTTGAACGTTATGGTCGTGTCCTTATAGCTGACGTGACTTTATACAATATGAGCCGATGTTGGGTATCGGACACTGGTTTAGCAATTTCTTTCACACGCTGGGCTGCAATCATTTCTTCATTCACAAATATGTTGTCATATTTTTTATGGGGTCATAGTGTTGCTAATTCCATACCATTTATTCTCGGTGTTTTCATATCTTTGTCTCTGTGCGTCTCTTGTAGGTAGATTACATCGGTGAAATGGGATTTGCATAACTCTGCAAAAATATTTTCTTTATTGGATGAAATACCTTCAATGTTGATGAACATTATCGTCAAAGCTGACCTTAATAAAAGCCGTTTTAGGTCTCTCTATTTCCTATTTATCATCATTAATAATATATAAGGTTATGCCTGGGGTTGAAAAATGAGCCTGTGTTATTGTATAATAACACAGTTGCCTCGGATACACCACGTAGAGGTATCTTCATTGCACCCGTTTATTTCAGTTGATGAACTTTAATAATTTCGTTATGTTAACTAATAATTATGTAACTCATATAATGTTTATATGTTGCACATAATAATATATAATAATAATACATAGCGATTTTGTTGAGTTTACCTATAATATAGATATGATACTATCATCCTAAGCGCATTAATGCATCGTGAGAGTGTTCCTATTACATAATAATGCAATATTATTATAGCTATTATAGATTCTGAGTGGAGCTTTGAATATTTAAATGAGCACATCGTATAAATATTATACGCGTGATTTCCACCTGCGTCCTTAAATTAGCTACCAAAAGGCGCATAACCGCTAGAAGGTTAAAGTAATTTACTTACTCCCTAAACCCTAATTTTTAAATACCGGCGGCTTCGTTGAAGTGAAATGTATAATATTGTATATGGTTGTTTTTTTTTAACTACTTTCCGAAGTCTTATAGATTCCCGCTGGTGTTTGTATTTTACGCAATAATCTTTTTTTTTACATTTCAACATTCCAAAAAAATCAAAAATCAATGAAAATTAATTATTTAATTTTATATTTTTTAAATTTTCACGTTATGTAGGTAGGTACCTACTTACTTTGAAAATAAAGATTGTTTTTTAACTTGAATTGAATGACAAAAATTACTCTTAATTAATTCTAAATATGGTGCAGGTGATTCAATGTTCAACATAACTACTAGCATAGACAGATTTTAATGAAGTATTTTATATTGATAAAATCACAAAATGTTTAAAGGAATATTAAGACATGACGTAGGTGACTAAATTAACTCCATTAACAATTCGTTCAAATGGTACAGGTACTCATCTCTGGTTTTCTAGTTAACGTTATAGTTGATTATTAAATTTCTCTTAAATCTTACCTAGGCTAAGACTGCTAAATTTGACCATTTTTTAGGGGTTAGATTTAGGAATTAATCTATATCCATCGGGAATGCTGTGTCAGTGTGTCATTAGGGTGCGTGAATTCTCCGAACGCTTCATGTAATTATTATGTTGTATCAGTAAAACCGTTTACTACTATCATTGATTATATAATACATAATAAAATTATATAATCAATGCTACTACACTTATTTTATTACCTTCATTACACGCGTTAGATTGGACAAAACAGGTAACACAACATACTATATAGTTCATAATTCTTATAAATAATTATATTATAAACACTTATTGTATAAATAGTGATTATTAGTAGATAATAAATAACAAAATAACAATGCAAAATCAATGTTATATTTATGGTATATAATTTAAATTAAATAATAAATCTAATAGAAATCTACAAAATATGTTTTTACATTGATATCTGATATTTACAATAGTAAGTAGGTACCTACTTTAATAAAAACTGAATGTCTGCATCATAGTTAGATAAATATATTTTTTAATTTCATTGATAATTAAAGCCTCTTTTCTGGTATACCGGATTTAATTGGTAGTTCTCCATCGAATCTTTGATCAATATTATTTCAGGTAGTAAAGAATCCATGTGAAATTTTATAACAAATGTCTGAATTTTTGAAATCAAAAATTCTACATCTTATGAATATTTTGTCTACTATAAAACCTAAAAAAATACATAAATAACAATACATTTTAATATAATTCAGATTTTACGTATAAAATTGTCTTATACTATTATCTTTCGAATCCACAAAACAAAATAACAGTAGTTTCTTTCTGTAATGTTAAATTGTGTCTGACTTGATAATACAATTATAATTTTTTTTATATAACTTTTTCACCATCGGATTTCATGAACTTTGTTTTGTTTTATGCTTGAAAGACATTTGATTTCCAAGATAGCGTTTTTTCTGTTAACCAATGAGATATAGATTTCCTTATGAATAAGTATTCCCGGTGGTTCGATTTTCTTCTTTAATTTTTTTTTTTTTTTGGAACGCATTTCGGGCTATTGATTCGTTTTCAATAGAATACCTTAGTAGAATATATTTTAATAAAAATAATAATAAATACAATTACTATTGTAAAATAAATATAATATAAATAGACCACAAACCTAATAGAAGAACTTCCTTGGAAAATATATCAAATATATTTTATTATATTAGCTCCCGAAGTGAGACCAACGTCTTAATATTTATATACTTTTCCATAATTAAAGCTAGTAATTCAACCAAGTCGATTTGCTTGGTTTCAAAAAAAAGTTTTCGATATAAAGATGAGCAAAACATTTTGAAAACTTAAAAAAATCAATTACGATAGCAGTTATCGGCGTTTTTGTATTCCGTAATTCCGAGTGTTGCCGCCTGCAATATGTACGACACATGTTCACAATCCCCAAGAATATGTTTACAACTACTGCGTCATAGTCAACACGTTTTTTACAGACGGCACAGCGCTCAATAACGTCATAGATACGGTATGCCAGGACGGCAGTAGCGACATCATAGGTTTTAACATTTGCACGGTTATTTTATTTCGAATGTCTAAAATATCTGCACATGTCAGCTATAACTTTATACTTTTAAAATGTTTGAAGTGGAACGGAAGGAAATTTTTCAACAACATAATATTATTCAAAAATAATTAACATTGATTTTATTTGTTTTTAATCTTTTCGTGTGAAATTTCCGAGTGGGTTACAGCTATAGTTTATACCTACTGTTATTGGCAATAAGTTATTGCCAATAACTCAAGGTTGATAGATAATACTATTATCATCAACCACGGTAATGATAACCAATATTCTTCTGTGGTTTATAATATTATTTGTAATATTATACTTTGGATCAAAATGTTCAAAAAAATTGGTGTAATAAGGGCAATTTTCTTAAAAAATATATATAAAACGTTAAAACTTTTAAAAAAATTGTGTGTTTACCTTCAAAAGTCTCCTTATAGATAGGTAGGCAGTATATTATTCTAATATCTAATAATTATAATTAGTTTCTAGAAAACCTTGGCAGGTGTTGAGGTCAAAAACCCCACTTTCGGACTCAAGAAACTGACCCTTCCTCCTTAGAAATTTTTGAGCACTCATTTGATTATATACGTAAAGTCGTTATGTACCTATATTATAATTATTTTAAAATTATTGTCAAGTGTAATGTGTCTTGCGTGTGCCCTTGATTGGTGAAGAACGGCGGAAGCGAGATGTACAATCAATATTGAACAATAAATAGATAATTTCGAATGACCTTTATATAGCTAACAAGCTTCCTCACCATATCAAATGGGTACTTTATTAGATTTTTGTACTTGTTCTATATTACATAAGAGATACAAACAAAGACTGATGTGTTGGAATACTTTTTTCAATTCCATTCATCATTATTATTACTTCAAACAAATAATAAACACGTATGTAAATTAATGAAGTGATTGGTTAAATCCGTACAAAGTATACAAAAAGATTAATATTCTAGGTTGGTAAATATTATGATATTTATGAATATTATAAAACACAATATTTAATGTTGCAGAACTTTTAATTCATACAATACTAATAGTATTAAGTGTTGAAAAAATAGAAAAAATAAGATGATAACTATATATAAAAAATTAAGTTAACAATAAGTAATAACTTTAAAAAAAAAAGGAAATTAAATTATATATTTTTAAAAAATGGCTAGATATTCTATACTTAGTAAAAAGCTTTTGATGTTGATATCCTCACATATTTTAAGTCTTTTTTTATATATTTGAATAAATATTCATTTTTTTAGAATCAACCATAATACCTGTTTGAATATTTAATAATTTAATAATAGTTACTGAATTTGATCCATGTATTTATTGAATTGACTTCCAAATATTTAAATTCCGAGTTCTTATCTATTTTTAAATTTATTATTGATACCTTCACATTTATTATTTATTCAAATCGCAATACTTTTCTTTGTAACATTATGCAGGATAATGCTGTAAATTAGCAGAAAATATCGAGGTCGGGGATAAATTTCCACCTAATAAAAATGAACGAGAAGGAAGTTTCCTATTCCACCACAAAAATCCGATGGTAAAGCATGTGGGATTTAACCTAGCCCGGGGTTTACCATTACATCTATGTTTGCAATACTTGTATTAGTTCTAAAAATGTCTTATACCACTTTTTTTTTTGAATAAACATAATTTCTTGTATCGAGATTTTTGACCAAGTGAATAAAAAAAATATAAGGTAAAAGAAAAACTGCAGTACGATAAAAATTTATAAAATTAATCATTTAACATTAATTCATATAGTTGCCATGTAAAACTACACGTATTAAGGTATTCTTGAAAAAGTTTACTAACCTGAGGTGACCATTTTGCATTAATTCAATATCTTAAGAATGAATAGACTGTACAGCACTAATAAAAAACGTTGAAATATTGCAATACCATAGAAATGTTGATGTACGTTTGTTCAAGTTCATGGGTTTTTGTGTTTTAACCATGAAATTATGTACCAACGATCGAATGACGCGCGTAAACATTAATGCGTCATAGACGGTGAACGCACTAGCCACGTTGCAGTTAACCACAACATATATTATATAGATTTAGGTCTATGTACGTTGATTTTGATGACGTCATGTAAAAACCGTATGATATCCGAGTATACTGTACTGTATGTACCAAACAATAATAATAATAATCTATGCAAATGTGAAGTGTGGGATTTGAAGTTTATGAATAATAAAAGAAAAAAATAAACCGCAGAATCTTATTGAGATAATTGATTAATCATTTTTTCTATATGCTGTTTTAATATTGTATTAAGATGCACAAATCGTTTAAAAATACGAATTCCAGTCCCCAAAGATATTATATATATATCTGTATTTTATAATTATTTATATTCTACGTCAGAGAAGTGCTCAGGAATTATCACGAAGGGAGTGGCTAAGAAAACTTAGATAGATCTAATTGCGGAGGGGAGTAATGTAAAAAAAATTGTTTACGATACAGAAAATAACTGAGCATAAAATTTATCAATACAATTTTTTAAATTATACAAGATGCATAACAATTTATTTTATATTTTTAGACTAATGTTAAGTTTTTGAAAAATTGATAATGTATGTTGGTAGAGAGGCGGAGGGAGGAAAATTTCAAAACTCCTTTCATCTAATATTATTTATATAAATAAAAACATCATAGTAAGGAATAACGATGAAGAGGGACGCAAAACTTTTTCTGATAAAAATTTTAAATAAATAAATATAATAATATTTTTTTACGATAGATGTGTTGTTAGATAGTAATTTTATTTTTATCACAATTTATTTTTAAAAACAACAAAATGACTTCAAATGAGATAAAAACGATATTATTTGAAACCATAAAAACAAAGCATTGACTGAGATAGCGATTTTGTTTTCATGAAAAACCAACTCTACACTACAAAAGTGATCAACCTTCTTTTCACGACGACGCTCTTTTTAGATCTATATAAATGGTAACACGCTTAAAACAATTAAAAGTAACAAAACAATAATTATAAGCCTATACAAATTATAATATTTATTATATGTTATCATTTTATTACATTTATAATAACAATAATATATATTATTAGTAAAATACTTCGCTTAAGGCCGGCCGCACAACAAAAGAGCAAAACTGCGTTAAGCAGCCTTAGTCAGCCTAACACAGTTTTGTTAAAAATAGAACATAGGAAATTACATTGCATACGCACACTGATAAGTCATAGTCAAAACAAAACGTTTTTGCTTTAAAACACAATTAGTCATGACTATTACCGTCTGAAGTGTCTCCATTTTTCATCAGTCACACTAAGACAAGAATGAAAAATTGTTTAAATTGTTTTTGTTAC